>PVKM010033066.1:0-16134 GCA_004027735.1 Carollia perspicillata
TGCCTCTTTCCTGCTTCACTGAGCTCACACCATACCACAGAGCCATCCTGCCTCTCTTTACCGATACCAAGAGAGAAACGGATATAAAGAATGTAATTCCTTCCATCTGTTAATCTAAACTGCATGGGGAAAGAGTATTTCCCTAAGTAATACTCTTCTGAGGGAAAGCTCTACAGAAAAGTGCATAATCTACATTTTTAAAAATTCTTCAATGGCTTTAAAAAAATTTTATTATTGTTTAATTACAGTTGTCCCCTTTTTTTCTCCCATTACTCTTCCCTACCCTACCCACATCCCACCTGCCACATTCAATCCTCTGCCTCCCATTGTCTTTGTACATTGGTCCTTTATACATGTTCTTTGACTGGACCTTCCCATTCTTTCCCTCATTACCCACCTTCCCTGTCCCCTCTGGTCACTCTCAGTTTGTTCTTTATTTCCACGTCTCTGGTTATATTTTGCTTGCTTGTTTGCTTTGTTGATTATAAGTGAGATCATATAGTATTTGTGTCACTGCCTGGCTTATTTCACTTAGCATAATTCTCTCCAGTTCCATCCATGCTGTCACGAAGGGTAGGAACTCCTTTTTTCTTTCTGTTTATGCCATAAGTTTTTGATCCGCTTATTACTGGTGGGCACTTACCTGCTTCAACAGTTGGCTATTGTAAATAATACATTGGGGTGCATAGGTTCTTTTGAATTGGTGTTTCAGGATTCTTAGGGTATAATCCCAGCAGTGGAATTGCCAGGTCAAAAGGCAGTTCCATTTTTTGTTTTCTGAGGAAATTCCAAAATTTTTCCACAGTGGCTGCACCAGTCTGCATTCCCACCAAAAGTGTGCTAGGGTTTCCTTTTCTCCACAACCTTGCCAGCAGTTGTTTTTTGCTGATTTGTTTACGATGGTCATTCTGATCCTTGTGAAGTGGTATCTCATTGTGGTTTTAATTGGTATCTCTCTAATGGCTAGTGATGCTGACCATCCTTTCATATGTCTCTGGACCCTCTCTGTGTGTGGAGTCGTGTTAGATCTTTATATATTATGACAAGATCAAACCCTTGTCTGAGGTATTATTGGCAAATATATTTTTCCATACAGTTAGTTTCCTTTTCATTTTGTTGATTTTTTTTAGCTGTGTAGAGTGTTTTAATGTAATGGAGTCCCATTTGTTTATTCTTTCCTTTATATCCCTTGTTCTAGGGGACATATTGGTGAAAATATTGCTGTGTGGAATATCTGAAATTTTCCCGCCTATGTTCTCTTCTGGGACTTTCATGGTGTCATGAATTATATTTAAACCTTTCATCCATCTGAATTTATTTTTGTGTATGATATAAGTTGGTTGTCGAGTTTCATTTGTATGTGTGTAGCTGTCCAGGTCTCCCAACACCATTTGCTGAAGAGGCTGTTTTTATTCCATTTTATGCTCCTTCCCCCTTTGTCAAATATTAATGGACTATAGAGACTAGGGTTTATTTCTAGATTCTTTATTCTGTTTCATTGATCTATGTGTCTGTTCTTATGCCAGTAACAGACTTTTGATTACAATGGCATTGTAATAGAGTTTGATATCAGGTACTGGGATAATCCCTACTTTGTTCTTCTTTCTCAAAATTGTTGTGGCTATTTGGGGTTGTTTATGGTTCCATATAAATTTTGGAAATGTTTCTTCTGTGTCTATGAAATATATTATTGGTATTTTAATAGGGAGTGCATTGAGGTCTTCAAGGCATGACTTGCCTTGTGCTGTTTTACTTAAGAGTGAAACTTGGAGGCAGTATCAGAGAAACTGGAGACGAGATCACAAAAAAATTGAGTTTTAAGCAGTTTATTTAGATTATTATAACTTAAAAAATCACTACAACCCTGACAACCATGAATACACATTATAGTAAAACATTTAAAATATTAATAAGTTAAAATGCATGAGAAGAAATTCTAGAATGAAATATATTAAAACATGGAATAATGAACAAGTTAAAAACCCTCTTTTTTAAGTTTTCCAAATTTTATACTGTGAACATGAATTATTTTTATAACACAAAAATTAAATGCACATTTTGTTTTAAGAGCAGTGAACAGATACCTGTGGTGTTGAACTGAAGGCATTTTCTAGGATGGGAGAGATCCAGCTAAGCCATGCATTGTGATAACGTTTATGAGTCCACTGCCCCATTCACAGGATCACTTACTAGCGCATTAGCTAAACTGGGACACTTATTCACCTCTTGAATGTAAGCAGCATCATAATGGACAGACATTTTAGTGCTAACTTTTTATAAGAAGCCCTCCTGTTGGTTGTCAGGACTACTCTGGAAGACTAGAAAGCAAATGAGGAAAATCTCAGAGGAATCCTTCTTTGTAAATATTAGAGATAGGGATGAAAGCAGTCCAAATTATGTTTAGTAAGTATTGATGGTGAAAACTTAAAAAAATATATTAATACACTTATTTTTAGAACATTTTTAAAGTTAGAGAAAAACTGAGTGGAAAGTTTGGAGAGTTCACATATAACCCTTACCTGTCCACATATACACACATTATCTTCTATTAACATCTTGTACTAAAGTGGTACACTTGGTACAATGATAAGCCACTATTGATATAATGTTATCAACAAAGGTCTGTTGTTTACATTAGGGTTCGCTACTTGTGTTGTACATTCTATGAATTGTGACACGTATGTAATGACATAGATCCACCATTACAGTATCATATAGAATTATTTCACTGCCCTAAAAAACCTTTAAAAACCTTTAAAGCTTATGGAGCCTGTATTTACTTCCCATTCTGGTGTTCCCCTCCACTTCTTTTTTTCTTTTTTAAAGGATTCTCACTCTAAGTAGATTTTGAGTCCATGAAGAACTCCATGGGTCCTCCAGTTATGACCCATTAGGAGAAATAAGGCACGGAAGCAATTATTTCACTCTAAAGAAATGTTCTAGGGTTGAAATATGGTTGGATCCAGGGACCATTCATGGAAAAGTAGCCTCCCCAAAGGGACCATTCATAGAAATATAGCCTCCCAAACTTCCTGATTTCAATCATATAGTTTTTGTTGAGTGTTACTTACCCTCCTACCTATCTTCATTCTCCCCATACTGGAATTAAACTCAAGTCTCTTTGATTCCCTAAAGCCATCTCAGAAGCTCCAGACCTTATCCATTTCACTCTTCTGTATTTATGTAGCACTTGGCAGTCTGCAGCCCTCAATGTACTATGTAATTGCATGGTATTACTGTTAGCTGATATTCAAGATAATTTGATCTTGTCTCTATAATCAGAATGTAAGTTTCCAGAGGTTAGTGATCAGAGAGGTTGGGCCCACCTAAGTTTGTATATCTTTGGCAATTCCTACAAATAGTACAATCTTTAAAACCATTCTTAGTGCACTAATTACTACAGAATCTGAGACCAGACGGTAAGTAGAGGCATAACCTGCACCATTCAGAGTGACTATTTGCATCTTCACATTAACTTGCAAGTTGTCAACTCTTTCATTTACTAGGATCTTTTAGATCTGGGGATTTAAAATCTATAGAATGGGCATTTTTTAGGGCTTAGCACACTTATTAATTTAAACATTGGCTAAACTGAATTTACTTGAATTCAGAAGTGATGTGAGAAACCATTAGTTTTATGTTTAGAAAGAAACAGAAGGGAAATAATTCTATGAAACATTGAAGACAAAGTAGGTTGACAAAAATTGTGCCTGAACCATTTTAAGTTTTGTAAATATACAGTAATTATGAGTAGTGAAAAAAATTCAATTTTATAGTAGTGAAGATTATAAATAGAAGAAAAATTATAAGTAATGAAAAGAGTTTTGAATATATACATAGGACAAATATGAGAAAATAAGTATATTTACTTAAAAATATCCTAGAGATCTATAAACTGAGACATGACCCATCCTTGTTGAGCCTAAGAACCTCTTCTATAAAATAAGGCTGATAACTTTCCTAAAAGATTATTCCAGGTAATTTCTTGTGACTCATCTTGCCTCTAAAATCTTAGATTTTTTGATAAATTTGTGTTCTTTGCATTGAATAAACAAAGTTCATTTGTGTGTATGTGTGTGGGGTAGTTGTTCCTGTTAAGATCTTCTTATCCTAAAGTGAGGTTGTATAACCAAAGTGGAACCATCCAAGGAATCTGTGCAAATACTGACAGATTTAGCAGCAGACATAAATTCTAGGGTACGTCTTAGAGTTCAGATGAAGACACTAAAAGCCCTGGGGCAACTCAGAGAGATTATGTATTAAAGAAATCTGGATAGAATATAAAGTTTTGCTACCCCTCCCTGTGGGAAGGGACTGTTATTGATGATATAATGCAGAACATTCAGCTGTGGGTGTGTCAGAGGGGAGTGATTTTCGAGATCTGTCAATGAGAGGCACTCGGGAATGTCCCAGAATAGGGCCCCTCCAGGTAGCACTGATGTGCAATGGTCTTTAATTATGTACCCTCTTGTATCGTTATTAGAAGCTTTAGCTGTCTAACTCTTTCTTCCAAGTAGAATATAGCCTTTTGTTTTTGGCATTGTTGTGATGATCTTCATAGTATTCAGCATGAAGCACATTCTAGGTGCCCGATAGGTGCCTGTGGAGTGCTGACCAAAGGGGAATTTGGAATTTGACCAAAGGGGCCATATCTCTTGACCTGCAGCAGTTACAAATGTAAGGGAAATGGAAAGGCAGTGAGGAGAAGGGCTGAGCTATTAATTGGCCCTGTGAACAGACACAGTACCAGTACACAGAAGAATTGAGAAGCCTGAGAAGAATCAAACTGTAGTTCCATACAGGTAACAGAAGCAGGCAGCTACTGCTTCCTACTTTAGGGGCAAATTAGAGAGTTAGAAACAGTTCTCAAGTCTCTGAAGTCATTTCCTTTGTTGCTGTTGTTTGTTTTTGGTTTTTTTGTTTTGTATGTATAGAAAGTACACTAATAATTATATTGGAAACTCATGTAACAAGCCTGGATCATTTTTTTAAAGGAAGATAACTATTAGCGAGTTTTTAGCAAGTGAGACCAAACCTGAAAGGCATTTATCTTAATGCCAATGATCAGATTAGACATTGTGTATAACAAAGGGGTTTGGTTGATGCTGATCTCCGGCAACAGCTTACCTGGAGTGACCAAGAATTGGATGGTGTCGAGTCTTCACTGGCCTGTTATTTCTGAATGCTTTGTGGTTGCTGCTCAGGACCGAGTGCTATGCCTCTTTTCAGCTGTGTGAATATTAAAAAAAAAAATGTTTCCCTACAAAAGTCAAGGGGTACTTAAAGTAATGACAGAATACTCTGTTTTTGCCAAACTAAATAGCGTGTTCTTTCAAAGAATAACAATCAGAGATGGTGCAATCATCCATTTTCACATTTGTTCCTAATGAAGTTAGAAACATTGAAACGAATATCCATGGAACTTTGCAACTCTCTGGAATTCTCACCTATTAAGTTTGAAATAAGAATACTGCCTGCAACATAGTTAGGTGTTTGATAAATATTTATTAAGTGGTCGAAGGACTGTTTTCTTCAAATGTGTTGTTATTTTTTGTTTTTAATATTTATTTTTAGAGAGAGGGCAAGGGAGGGAGAAAGGGAGAGAAATATCGACCAGTTGCCCCTCACAGGTGCCCTATGGGGGGTTGAACCCACAGCAAGTGTGTGCCCTGACTAGGAATTGAACTGGTGACCTTTCATTTTGCAAGACGATGCTCAACCAATTGAGCCATACCAGTCAGGGCTCAACTGCTTCTTTAAAATCTTAATAATTTCCTCTTATTGTTTCCAAGCTAGAATACCCCAATTTCTATGATGATGAGTAAGAGTTTGAGTATCTATGGAGGGCCTATTAGTGCCAGGTGTGTTGCTAAGCACTGTACATATTATTCAGTTCACACTAGATTACTGTGACATAGGTATTTTAAATGTATTTTTTTAAAAAAAGCTCAGCATGATCAAATTGCTCCCAACCTCAGAATGATGGAATTAGGATTTGGTTTGTATGCTGCACAGAGCTGTTTCAATTCATGTTGTGGTCTCTTATTTTTCTTCATTGCAACCGGGTGAATTAAGATGATAACAGGAATTACTCCTCTTTTCCTTTTCCTAGAAAATTATTTTCCTCCATTCTTCTCAAGTTCCTAAAACTTAATGGCAAAAGTTGCATGAATACTTACTATAGATTTGGAGAACCATGGAACTATTTTTGAGAAACAACAGCACTTGAATATTTGAATATTCTTTCAAATATTCTTTCAAATATTTGAAAAGGAGTCATGAGAAAGCTTAATTCAGGGTTCATAAATTAAATGATGCCCAGTTTTCATTGGAAATAAAATGCTTCCAGTTTTCACATTACCTTATTGATATTTAGATCATCTTGTTGAGAGTTAAGAATAAAGACTCTGATGCCACACTGCCTGAGTTCGAATCCCAACTCTCTCACTCACTGGCTGATTCACCTTCAGAAAGTTACTTAGCCTTTGTTTCAATCTCCTTGTCTGTAAATTGGGGATAATCATAGAACCACTTGGGGTTATTCAAAGACTAAATAAACTAATTTTCATAAAATGCCTACAGTATTATTTAGCACACAAAAAGCTCTATATAATATTTATTAAGTAATTACATAAAATTTCATGTTTCTAAAAATGAGACCTTATTTAAAAGCTTCTTCAACATAAGAAAACCTCAAAGTTCTATTTGTTTGTATTCTTGGAATGAATATAGAATTATACTGCAAACACATTCAGCATAAAAGAATTAATATATTTGATTACCTGTATGTCTTATTGTGGGGTTTCTTTTTTTGGCCTGAGGAAAATTGGAATCAAGTTTATTCCTTTGAATTTATTTATTGCTTGACTGTCTCTACTTGCAAACAAACATCACAGTGACCAGTACCAAGCTTTAATCTTATTTAGTACAGATTAGGAGGTGGGGATTTAGCAAGATCAAAGCAACTGAATCACAAAAGATAAAATAGTCTCCTAGGTTTGAACTGGTTACAAAATGGATACACTTGACATGTGACATGATAATTATCATTGAAAATATGTTGAAAAAAATTAAACTTCCAAATTTCTAGGTGACTGAATTCCAACTCAAGGAAAATGTGACGGTAAAAGGATTGAGTTGATACCTGTGCAGGACCTCAAGAATTGCCTTATATCCATCTCTCATTTCCTAATCACAAGTTAATGCAACATGCACTAGAAATCTTTTCCTGGTATGAATTTTAACTGATTGTATGTGTACTTTGGAAATATACAGAAGATAGGATGAGGGCAAAGAATATGGAAATTATGCTAAATTAACTGTGCTACCTCTTTGGAATCTAAGGTCTTTGGATTCTGTGGTCATATAGTCATAACATGTAAGATAATTCTGACTGCCCTGACTAGTGTGACTCAGAGGGTTAGGTGTTGTCCAGTAAAGCAAGAGGTCACCATTTCTATTTCCATTCAGGGCACATGCCTGGGTTATAGGTTTGCTCCCCAGTCCGGGCGCATTTGAATGGCAACCAATTGATGTTTCTCTTTCTCACCGATGTTTCCCTCTCTTTCTCCCTCTCTTACCTTCTCTCTAAAAACAAACAAACAAATAAAATAAATAAAAATTCTGACCTTTCTTAGTGTTTCATTGAGGGCCTAGACTCAGAGAGTACATATATTCATCTTTAGGGAGTCAGGTGTAGTAGCTTTGCCATCTTGTTCAGGAGATCATCCAAGCATGCAGACCAAAAGCATGCAGACCAAATGGTGATGTCAGTATATGTGGCAGTCAGAGGGTAGGAGAGAGGAGCTAATATTTAGATACCCCTGGCCTAGCTTTCCTGCTTGCCAGTGGTGACTATACCATCAAATACAGATATTGGAGCATCAGTCTACTCTTTCTGTGTGGTCCATTTGACAAATAGGGATTTCATTTCATAGTCCTTTGTTGAGTCACTGTATATTCTTAGAAAAATCACTTAACCTCTTGGGGATTCAGAATTTTCATTTCAGAAAAGTGTAGTATAGGCTATTTCTCAGCCATTTGCATATGTCAGAATGATATATGAAATCTTACCTAAAAATGTTCTTCCACAAGTTTGAATAGATGAGAGGCTTGAACATTGAAAGAACAAAAACTTCACCAAGTTTATTTTAAGATTTATTTATAGAACATTAGAGTTGACACTAATGTTGAGGGATTTTGTAGTCCATGTCTTTTCCATTTAAAAATGAGGGAGTTGTGGTTCAGAGGGGACTGACTCCTGCTTGCCTTGGTTCTATAGCAGAAGTGAAACTAGAACTCAGGGCTCCTTGATGAGCTGCATACGTTCTTATCCTGCCCCACAAAGGTTACTGCTTGAAATATCTGATTCAAGCTTTAAAAAAGTCACTATAGAATATGGAAGCAAGCCAGTTGCTTTATAATTTTTATTCTTTTTAGTATGAATTCCTAGCTCTAATTCTGTACAGGTCACAGAGTTATAAAAGGGGGCTATTAGAAGACAGCAACTTTCCTGGATTTTAGAACGTGTGCTGCAATAAAGCAATGTAAGAAGAGGAGGGGGTTGGGGGGCATGTTATTACAAACGTAATACATCACAACGCCAACTTCTCCCCACCCCAGCAGCCAAATGTGAGATCACCAAATCCTCTGGGAGCAAGCATAAGGGGGAGAGTGCTGTGAATCTTTCTCCAGAGAACAGCTCACCAGCTCCCAGTTTATTGGGCTGGCCAAAAAGTTCATTAGTTTTTTTCTGTAAGATGGCTCTAGTAGAGCTTAGTTGTCTTACCTTCATTCAAAACAATTTTGTTAGATTGTATTGTGACAGCTGTCATATTGGCATGTATTTACAAAAATTTATCAAAATTGGTGAATGTTTGTGTAGCTGCTTTAATATTGAAGAAGGAAGAAAATACACAACATTGTTGGTATATTATACTTTATTATTTAAAGAAAGGTAAAAATGCACCTAAAGTGCAAAAAAAGATTTGTGCAGTATATGGAGAAGGTACAGTGACTGATAGAATGTGTCAAAAGTGGCTTGTGAAGATTTCTCACTGGAAGATGTTCTACAGTCGGGTAGACCAGTTGACATTGACAGTGATCAAACTGAGACATTAACTGAGAATAATCATGGTTTACCACATGGGAGCTATCCAACATATTCAAAATAGCCAAATCAATAAAGTTATTGGTAAAAATGAAAAATAGGTCTTTTATTTTATGGAAAAAAAACATATGGTATTTTTGGCCAACCCAATACTTGGAGTATTAAGCTCTGAGTGGCTAAGAAGGAAATAAACTATAATATATTATTACTGTTAAAACAACAACAACATGGGCAATCACCATGTAAGCAGGACAGTAAAGCAGCTTGCACATTTGGTAACTGAAGCTGAAAAATCTATTCTAAAAGTAATTACTTTTTTCCCATTTTTTACTTTGTACTGCTACACAGACCCTTGTATTACTTGGTTTATCATAGTATGATCACAATATATTGTAAGTTGTCTGTCTCCAGCACTGGCTTTAAGTTTAATGGAAACAGAGGCCTCTAACTTCATCTGTGTCAGCACATAGCAGGTACCTGATAAATATTTGCAAAATAATGAATGAATGAATGAATGAGTGAATGAGTGACACTTCCCTTCACCCAGCCCCTAGTTTATAAATGGCCAAGAGTAAGATTAAGATAGAAAATGATGGTGTATAAAATGAAGAGTTTTCTGCTTCAATTAATCAAACAGTCAGTATTTTGATCCTCTGATAGACTGATGTCAGGGCAATTTTTTTTTTGTTTTTTCTTTTTCTTTTTTTTTGAGAACAAATGTCTTTTTTTAAAGATTTTACTTATTTATTTTCAGAGAAAGGGGAAGGGAGGAAGAAAGTGAGGGAGAGAAGCATTGATATGCAAGAGAAACATCAATTGGTTGCTTCCCACACACCCCTACCTGGGGACCTGGCCCACCACCCAGGCCTGTGTCCTGACTGGGAATTGAACCAGTGACCTTTTGGTTCGCAGGCCAGCACTCAATCCACTGAGCAACACCAGCCAGGCCTATGTTACTTTTTCTGATAGCATGTGTT
This sequence comes from Carollia perspicillata, assembly GCA_004027735.1. Classification (NCBI taxonomy): domain Eukaryota; kingdom Metazoa; phylum Chordata; class Mammalia; order Chiroptera; family Phyllostomidae; genus Carollia; species Carollia perspicillata. The sequence continues at coordinate 10,087 of PVKM010033066.1, forward strand.
GGAGATTGCCCCTCATTAACTTCCTTCTCTACAGTTTATAAATGCTTATAATTCTACAGAACAGATTGAAGCTGCTCTATAATCTTAATAGGGGTTTAATGTCTTCTTAATCTAAGGGGTTGAATCGTGGCCCCAAGTGAAATTTCTCCAAATCCCATAGTGTACAGTGATCGCACACTATAAAGGAATGCCACTGGGTGACAAGACTAAAATCATGGGAGGAAATGATGGTGCCCGGCTTGCTGCAGCAGATCTTTGTGGGCCTCTGGTAAACCTGGAGGGTGAAGTCACTGGCGGGGCAACAGAGATCTTTGATTGTAAAACTCGGGCCATGATCCCAAAGAAATGAAATTAAATACCCAAAACTTAATTTCTGTGAGAGTATCTAACCCTCCATAATAGTTCATCATTCAAAAAATGAAGTTCTTATAAGCTATCAAAAATGGGCAATTCTTGCCACTCCCTCCCACCACCCCAAGGAGTAGGCCAATAAACTAAAATCAATGGTTTGGAGCTTTCTTCCATTCTGAAAAATGACAATATCTCCACAGTGACTTGAATAGAAATTAAACACTAAGAGAGTAGGAGAAAAAGATAAGCTAAATCATATCAACTCTATATTACTTTCAAAGTTACACAGACTCTTTCATATCATGCTGTGATGCAGTTTTACAAGTTTTCCAATTGTATTTTATTTTTACTACCCACCTCCCCCACTTTGGGTTACATAAATATGAAATGGATGATCTGAAAATATATTTTCTTGTCTCTCTCTCTCATATTCTCTCTGTGTGTATGTGTGTGAGTGTCTCAAACTAATGAGACAAAATCCAATCCTACAGATCTAAACGCAGCAATTTGGCAACTTCTATTTACATAGGTCAGCCTATTTTGCTATTCTCATCCACTTGTATAATTGTTCCTCAACTATCAAGTTAACACAGGTAGAAGGAAAGCTGGTTTGAATGTGGACCTGATGCCAGGGGTCACAGGAAGATTACGTAACAGACTGAGAAGCTTTGTGAAGTGTTGAAATAGCAGAGCATTTAGTAAAGTGCAGGAACATAAAAGTGAAACCACAAACCCAAAACATTTTGCAATTACTGACAAAATTGTGCCTTGTCAGATAATGCTGGGGAATAGCTCAAGCAGAAGAGAGAGAGGCTGAATTGGCCACAAAGACCATGCGTCCTGATTCTGTTTGTATCTGATTGCTTGTGTCTGATTTCTTGTTGTAATGGTTTGCCTTAAAAGTTTGTAGGATGTAAGATAAAAGAGCAAAAAATTCTTTCTTTATGTGACTGAAATGATAGAGATAATGGGTTATTTTTGGAAGCAAACTCTAAAAATCTTAGTTCAGAAGCTTAAATGTGGACCGAGGGACTGTGTCCTGTTTCTCCCTGCTGGGTTCATTTAGGATAAATCCCAGGCTGTCCTGCGTTTTAGTTGGAGACTCTCACCGTGGGGGTGATTGGACTTTCTCTGCCCTAGGCACAACATATGCTACTTCCCATCCCTTTAATAGGCATTAGTTCTGCAGACAGCACTGGTCAAATGTACATTATTCACAATCACTTTAATGCAAATATGCAAGGCTGAGGGAGAAAATATGTCACAAAGAGGCAGTCATCCATTTCTTCTTTTCTGGTTTCCATTTTTACAGGCTCTCTTGTATATGTTTGATTTTAAAATAAATACAGTGTACAAATAAATGATGTCTAGTATCCATTGTGAGAACTATAAAATAACTCCCTAAAAATTCCTTAGAAATGCTTTTTGTTAAATGCCAGTAACTAGAAACCCTTTAAATTGTTTTGTTTTTATTGTTCCTTTTTAATTTTTGTGTGTGTGTGAATATTGTTTTTAATTAAGTGGAATATCTACATATATTCTGACAGTGCCATATCACATTGTAAGAAATAGAAGAGGAATCTAAGCAAAGGGTAGAACTATATTTAATCTGTTAAATGAAAATAAAACACACAATTAGCTTTGTACGGCAAAAATTAGCTTCTGCCTCATTTTCAGCCTCTATTTAAAGAACTTAGATTTTTCAATAACAAGGCATCTGATCTGTGGCAGAACATTTCTAAGACAGATTTACAAATGTACGTTACACAGGCATGCATTTTAAATCGGAGCAGAGATTATGTGGTATTCGTCTGTTTAAACCATGAAGATAAAACTTACTTTGCCAGTAGTGAACCTGAGTCTTACAAAATCATCTGCCAAATGTGGGAAAGACTCCTGGGTTTCTGATACCCTATTTCTGAGAAGTTAAACATTTATTTCTGTTTTGTTTTAGAGTATATCTGGTGAGTTTATTTATATGCAACTATTTGTCACACGAGACAACTTGACATGCTAAGCCTTGCTTTACATTAAGCACATGAAAGTTCTTATATGTGCTGAATAAAACACTAAAACATAACCATCTGCACATATTTTGAGGTACGTAAAATTGTGCCAAGGACCCTGAGAAGCCCATATGCATGAACAGTAATACAGAACTAAAAAAATATGCAGAGTAATGGAACATTTGGAAGACATTGTACTTCTTAAAATAATACAATTAAAATGTTAAGCAAATCCTATGTTAGTCTAAGGTACAAGTGTAGCAAACATTTGCCATATGAAGGGAACAATATGCTTTTATGGGGACTCCATTCTGTTAATTTAATGATCTATGTTAATGTGCTTACATATTATATAATACATTTTCCTGCCTTTTCAAAAGCAGTCACTTTAATCTACCTTTCTGCTTGCTTGCTTATTGTTATGCTTATGATTAACTTAGGAAGTAGGGAAAATAAAAGCCAAACGAAGTGTCGGGTCGCCCATTATTCTTTACTATGCTGTTTTAATATAGTCTTAGCCTAAGATAATTACATTAAGAGCATAACTTTTTTTCTTTCTCCCAAAATTATTTTTTAACTGAAATAGCCAATTACCCAATAGATGAGGGAAGGTCTCTTCAGCTATTGGTGCTTGGTGATTTACGTGGACACCTATTAATGCTAATGGAAGGTATGTGCATAAATCTCTCCACTCCAGAAGAATAATGGCCTCCTATTAGTTGCCTATAAAAGGGGCATAGGCAAAGTCTGTCTTTTTAAATGACCTAGGTAGTGAATTACTTAAAGGAGATTTACATCACATCTAATGAAAGAGTTTTAACAATTTTGGGAGCATTTTGTTTACATTGTCATAATTTTTTTTAAATGCCAGATAGCTCTTTGACTCTAAATAAACTGACAGAATTAATCCCGGACACTATCCTTGTTAATTAAGTACTTTCATTTCCATAGGAAAATATATTGTGATGCTGAAAATAGATTTCTCAGTGTTCCTAGGGAAAAATAGTGCCAGGAACTTTTGTTCAAGAAGCATTGTCACATGTTTCTTAATCTTGATGAAGGAGCCAAAAAGGTTATTTTGAATTGTATTGCATCCATTTGTAGTTAAAGTTAAAAAGAATGAGAAAGAACTAGATTTGAAATAAGAATGCAATGACTTTATTTGAGTAAATGACACAGCCAGGATTAGAAACAGTACCCCTGTGATTCTACAAGATGGAGATGAGTAAGAAAGTGGGGAAGATGTGTGTGGCGTATTAACCAGAAGACTCACCTAGTAGTCCTTAGGTAATTCCTGCACCCTAGAGTGGGTCACAGTGTTAACAGTAATCAGCACTTGCACAATGGTAAACCTTACATTTGTCAAGCTGAGGTTAATGACATTTTTTGCAGCATCAGCTTCCCATGTCTACACTAGTTTCTACTTTCTTTGCCATCCTTTAGCTTCTGCAGGTGTCACAGGTGGGCACAAGTAACCAGGTTCTTGGTGATCAGGACAAAGAATTGAACTGAACACCCAGAGTTTATAGCAGAGAACATGGGAGCAGGCCAACTCCAAGCAGAGATTGACCTCATGGGCTGGAGGGACTCTGTTCTTATAAGGCGAATCCTTCCTGGCTAGTTTTGGCAGGCTTTTACTGTGCATGTACAAGTAGTTGTATTACTTTAAAGTTACTGAAAATGTGGTCTCCCATGACTTTCCCTGATTGGCTGCCAGGGAAGGGGGGTCCCACACCCCCTAGTTGGGACCCCCTTCTTGGGGTCTCCCTGTACTAGGTTCACCTTTCCCTTTGCCAGAGAATTATAGCTCTCCATGTTAGAGATTGATGAAAAGGAAAGGAATTATTTATTCAAGTTATATAAACTTAAGAGTATGACTTAATGTCTTCTTCAAAATCCCAAAGTCACTTAAAACACCCACAAACACACAGAGTCCTTCTTTCCCCCTTTCCCCCAGTCCAAGGTACTGTATCTTAGGAAAAGAAATAGAAAGCCATGTGGTGGTTCTCTGCTAAAGCTGCATGATGATTCTTCTCATGGCTGCGGGGCAGCATGGGCGGGGTCCCCCACTCTGGCCAAAAGCGCATGGTTCTCCCTTCAATGGCTGCTGAGTCTGTGTTTAAATCCCCATGCCAATCATCCTCTGCAGCCCCATTTCCGACTCCTCCCACAATCAGCTACACCTGCTAGGTCTCCCATATCCTTCTAGCTTTACTGGGCTGCCATTGTGAGTCTGGGCCTGTGTGGCCCCATGGCGTGGAGCCAGTCATCTCCAAGCTCTCACACAGGTGCTGTAACCAGGGGGAGTTGCCTCCCAGTTATGTCTTGGGTGGAAGTCACTTCCTTCTCCCTGGCTCAAAGCATGACCACACTTGCCCACCTGGGAACCAGCACCAGGGGGACCCAGTTTGCTTGTGAGAAGCAGCATAGGGGACAAAAATCCGAGAGAGTGTGGAACAGGCGCCATTGTTCCCTCTCTGACCTCGCCTCCACAGAGAGCGTCACAACCTGGTGACTAGATTGCCCTGCCCTGGTAAACACCTAAGGCTCTGCCACACATACATAACAGGTGCTACCTGACCAAAAATGACTCAAACAGAACAGCTCAAAGCCCCAGAGCCAATACTTTTAAATGATCAAAAGATAGCCAACCTATCAGATGCACAGTTCAAAACACTGGTGATCAGGATGCTCACAGAACTGGTTGATTTTGGTCGCCAATTAGATGAAAAAATGAAGGCGCTGCTAAGTGAAATGAAGGAAAATGCACAGGGAACCAATAGTGATGGGAAGAAAACTGGGACTTAAATCAATGGAGTGGACCAGAAGGAAGAAAGAAACATCCCATCAGAAAAGAATGAAGAAACAAGTATTCAAAAAAATAAGGAGGGGCTTAAGGACCTCCAGGACATCTTTAAACATTCCAACATCCGAATTATGGGAGTACCACAAGGGGAAGAGGAAGAGCAACAAGTGGAAAACTTATTTGAACAAATAATAAAGGAGAACTTCCCCAATCTGGCAAAGGAAATAGACTTCCAGGAGGTCCAGGAAGCTCAGAGAGTCCCAAAGAAGGTAGACCCAAGGAGGAACACACCAAGACACATCATAATTACATTACCCAAGATTAAAATGAAGGAGAGAATTCAAGAAGCAGCAAGAGAAAAGGAGACAGTTACCTACAAAGGAGGTCCCATCAGACTGTCAGCTGATTTCTCAAAAGAGACCTCGCAGATAAGAAGGGGCTGGAAAGAAGTATTCCAGGTCATGAAAGGGAAGGACCTACATCCAAGATTGCTCTATCCAGCAAAGCTTTCATTTAGAATGGAAGGGCAGATGAAGTGCTTCTCAGATAAGGTCAAATTCAAGGACTTCATCATCACCAAGCCCTTATTATATGAAATGTTAAAGGGACTTATCTAAGAAAAACAAGATAAAAAATATGAACAGTGAAAAGACAGCAAACTCACAGTTATTAACAACCACACCTAAAACAATAGCAGACTAAGTGGACACCTAAACAGGAGTGAAGCCACAGAAATGGAGATCACCTGGAAGGTTAGCAACAGGGGAGTGGGAGGAAGCGGGGGAGGAGGTACAGAGAATACTAGCATAGACAGTGGGGAGAAAATAGACAGGGAGAGGGCAAGAGTAGTGTGGGAAATGTAGAAGCTAAAGAACTTATGACACA
>PVKM010033067.1:0-16138 GCA_004027735.1 Carollia perspicillata
TGGGGGACGTCCCGTGACCAGCATTCTGGTTGTAACGCACACTCAGGCCTTGCCCACTCTCACTGGCCACAGCCCTGTGCCCTGTGCCTGTTCCAAGAACCTCATCTACAGGCAGACACCACGTCAGGTAGATGAGGGATGAGCACTCATGAAGGCACGTGTATAAATGCAAACGGACCGTGTGAGGCCCGTGCACACAGCTGAGCAGCAAGACAAGGTTCACATCAATTACTCAGAGAAGGGCCACCCGCTCTGGCTCGGGGCCCGTTGCCCTCCTTGGCCGGGCCCAGTGCCAGCTCTGGGGCCACATGATGACGATGGTTCGGGCTCCTGCTGCCAGCTATTGGAGTGACGTGCAGACCCCAGCACTGACCAGCCCCGCACACCGAGAAGTCACCCGACTAGGTCCGGCCCCAGTCACGCTCCTCTCCATCAGGGACCCCGCCAGCAGGCGCTCTTCAGACTGAGCCACAGGGAGCTGTGATGCTCCCTCTTCATTCCACAGCCCCACCCGCCCCCCAGAGGAAAAGGTAAAGGCCTGTCTTAATCTACTTTGCAGTCACAGGAACACACATGTACGTATGTAACAGATGTTGTAACTTCTGACGCAAGCTTCTGAAGACTCTGCATGCAAATCAGGTGGTAAACAGCTGCAGAGACACAAAACTTAACAAGACGCAGGCCGAGAACCAGTAAGGTCTCTCCCAGCTGATGGCTCTCACTGGGCAGCGAGAGCATGCGCTGCGGTCTCACTGAGGGAAAGCCAGCAACGCTCGCCGCCCTCTGCCGCAGCGTGGCAAGCGGAGGCACCAGGTGCTCCCACACAGCAGCAGGGGCGCATCGCACCTCCACCAGAGTGGCCAGACCTCTTAGAGAGTGAGGCCCGACTGTGTGTCCAGTGGGGAGGCTCGCCATCAAGGCCCTCTGCTGTGAACCCCTCCGTGAAGCGCGTCAGCCTCACGTCCCGTGTGTTCATCCCAAAAGCAAGGAGCGCCCGGCTCCGCATTACCTCTGTGCCAGGCCGCTTCTCTGAAGGTGCTCCTGGATTCGGTGCAGTTCTTCCACCGGCAGCTGGGCAGTGCTGGTCTGCAGGGAACAGGAGCATGTCAGGGGCTTCGCGACGTGCCTCGAACCAAAACCACCTCGCGCTCACTCTCAGAGGGGAGCCTGGGGGCGTCTACTGCCGCAGAGGCAGACGGGGACGGGGTGGGGGGGGCACGAAGCACCCGTGTCAGACACACACTGATGACCGCTCACACACGCTGCACGTCTCTCTCAGTAACCAGACGAAGGACGTGCCTGCGGAGGGAAACCCCACCGACGGTGCGGCCTGCCCTGCTCGGATTCAACAAAGATCAGTGTCAGTGTTTCGTTCGGTACCTGTACATTTGCAGCCAAAAGCATTTCTACCCGGCGACAAGCAAGGGTGTCAACCATGCGAGCCAGCACACGGAACGGAGTGCACAAAAGCTTGTCCACATACAGCGTTAGCACGGCGCCCGACTGGCTGAGGTGGATCCCTTCCAAGCACTGCAGGGTTTTCTTCAGCGTGGTGGGCTGGCGTTGGAGAGAAGGAGGTCAGCGGTCAAATGCAAAACCCTACGCACACCCGGGAAACAGGGACTGACAACTGCCGCAACAACCGGGTGAGACTCACGGCACAGAGGTTCTCGCAACGGGACTGAATTGCCTGGACGAAAAGGCCGCTGGCGGCCGAGTTCCGATGGACGGCGCTGATGAAGTCCTGCACGGGGGGCTCGTGGGACAGGCTGATCAGGTCCTGGATGTGGTTCACAACGAGCCACGTCAGGTGCTCGGAGTCGTGCAGGTTCTGACACTGCGGGAGATGACGGCCAGGGCTCACTGTGCAGCAGGCCCCCGAGAACAGACATAGGAGCCGCCAGCCAGGCCAGAGGTGTGCAGGGGAGGCGAACTCCAAATCCAACCCTCGCTGAAGACTGCTGGGGTGTGCCACCACCCATTGGCAGGCAAGAACTCCCTTCACAGAGCCTGTCACCTCCATCACACACTGTGGTTGAGACCGTTCCAAGGGAGATCCCACGGGACATGGGACCCAGCAGTCCAGCTGCAAGGGACACCAGCCAATGGCTAGAGGAAGGAGTGTGTGGCCCAGGGCTGTGGGGGAGTCATCAGGCATCTGCCACAGCCGGCACGACCCCAGTGGGACCCCAGAGCAGCAGGAATGGTGAGGGCTGCCCCCGTCCACGGCCGCCCCTGCTCTGTCCCCGGCTCCAGTCTGGCCTGCTGAGGGTGCTCTCCAGTTACTCTGGCTCCGATCTTGTGAGAGGGCGGTAGCAAAAGAGAGTTCCCCATCACTGTCCCAATTTTACTAGAATTCCTGACTCTGAAATGAGTGGATCCCATATATCAATTAGAAAGGAAATAAGACTAACCTATCTCAGGATATATACATATTGTATAATTGTATTATTTCTCAGAAGTGTGACAAGATTAAAAAAAAAACATTCCAACATCAAGAACGTAAAGCAAAACTGAACACTAATAACCTGCTGTCCCAACAAGAGCAACCACAGTGAGGCTGTGTCCAGCCAAGGAAGAGGTCCAGGCCACCTTCTCCGGTCCAGAGTGCTGGGCGAGCTTAGTTGACGATGGCACTGCATGGGCGCCGCCATCCACGAAACGCGTGCTCTCCACAGCGGGGTGGAAACCGTGCTATGCCCGCCCAAACGCCACAAATGGAAGGGTCTGACTTGAGTAATAGGATTACCAGAAATTTTCTTTTCTTCTGTTTACTTATTTGGTTTTGGGAAATTTTCTACGTTAAATATGTGATACTAGTTTTCTGGTTAAAAATTCAAGTTATTTTTAAAAAAAGAATGGCATTCAAACAGAATCTTTAAAAAATGCAGCAATGAGCATCTAACACCTCCACAGCCTAAAAAGTTTGTTCCCCAGAGCCCCTCCCGGGTCGACAGCTTGCTTTAACACTGCTGTCGGCACGCTCCCACAGCCTCCCTGGGGACACGCAGTGGCAGCTGACTGGGGCCTCCTACGGACCCCTTTACAGCCCCGCAGCCCAACGGCAGAGTCAGGGTCCCCACTGCGCAGCCAGGCCGGGCTGAGCAGGAGCCTGGGCTTCGCCAGGCTGGGGGCTGTCCGCCCGCCCTGGCCCAGTCTGCGAGGGTGGTCCGGGGCCGGCGCCACCCCGTGTGGCTGCACTTACGACGTAATCGCAGAAGAGGATGAGGGCTCCTCGCCGGACTATTTCCCTGTTGCACGTGCCCAGTTTGGATGCCAAGTCGGAGTCCTCCTCTTCCTCAGATATCTGGGGACTCAGGGACTTCGTGCTGGACAGGCTGCGTCTTCTAGAAGGAGCAACAGACACACTGACGAGGTTTCTGGGCAGCAGCGAGCTCACTTTCAAAACATTGAAGGTGGTCAGGGCCAGGGTCGTGCCTGGGTCTGGAGCTGGCCCATAAGTGCTGCCACAGCAGAGTGTGCATGTGCGACACACCCTCAGTCACCCACCCGAGCGACAGCGGAGTGCGCATGGGGCACTGAAGAAACGAGGCCTTCACAGGCAGGGACGGAAACACCTGACCGACGGTCAAGTCCACAGAGGACGCGCGTCTGCCAGCTCCCTCACTTTGAGCTTGCTGGCTGCTGGAATCCCCAGCTGTGGCGGGCGTCACACAGCTGACACGCCAGGAGACCCTGAGGTTCCGACTGTAAGTGAACGGCCGTGACAGGCTGCCGCTCCAGACATGCCCACAGTGTCCCTGCTCTTACGGAGCCCTGTCCTGCAGCACCCTCACTGTGAAGGTGCCGCACCCCCCACCCCTCCGCCGCACTCGGTCTTCTCCCCGGGCAGATGGGAGCCGCACGCCATGAGACTCCCGCTTCTCCCCCAACCCTGAACCGCAGCGCTGCCAACCGGCACACAGTCCTCTGCGTCCGGGTCTGACCTTGGACAGCACCGCCCCGCGGCAGCGAGCCTGCATGCCTCTGCCAAGGCCCAGGCGGCAGACAGAGGTCGTGGCAGGATAGGAATAGTCTGAAATGCATCTGCTTCTGCTGCCCCACCTCCAAGTTTAGATGGGGACTGGCACGAAGGGCTCTGAGAATGTGTTCCATCTGGAGAGCGGACAGGCTGACTGAGGTGCACCCGCACGATGGAGCGGCACTCAGCCGGCACACACCGCACCACGCGTGCGCCTGCAGTACGCGTGCCGAGCCAGAGAACCCAGCCAGCCTCAAGGCTGCTGTCGGTCAGCTCCACCTGAATGGCACCCTGCCCCGGGCTCAGTACAGGAACAGGCGAGACAGGGGGAGGGAGATGAGGGACAGGAGGGGACTCTGTAGGGAAGGCTCTGCGCCACATCCTGACTATGGTGGTGACCCCTGACTGCGTGTGGCACAAGAGAGTGTATTCACTGTGTCGGAAGTGACACGGCTCTGAGGCCAGCGTCACTCCGTTGGCCAGCCCTCTGTCCAGTCCCCTGCGACTCGCCCCAAGCGTGCCTGCGACAGGACAGCTGTAGAATGAGGAGTCTCTGGGAGCGAAGGGCAGAGTCTCTGACCCCGATATTAGAAGGAGACAAGAAGAAGGTCAGTCCAACTGGGTCCCAACAAGTGGCGGGGCAATGCCCTGGAACCTCGCGCCCCAAATCCAGGGCTGCATGCCCGAGCCTTAGGACACACCTGGGGAAGTGGCCACCATATCACGCCAGCACCACAGCACGTACAAGTGGGGCCCTAACTGTCCACCAGGGGTGGGAGGGTGGATCAAAAGCAAATCCTAACCCTGCACAGTCCCAACACTCAGCAGCAGACAGGAGCAGACCCCATCATGGCGGCCTGTCCCCAGAGTGGCCGTGCTGCTCAGTGGGGCTGGGAGCCGGGGGCAGGTGTCACGTAACAATGTGATTGCGTGACATCTGGTGAGTCTACACACAAAAACAGCAGTCGTCCTTCATATTTCCTACTTCCAGTCATTCCTTTCCATTGCCTTTCGAACACACAGAGACCCACACCCCGCAGCACGCAAGCAGAGGACAAGCAGGGTTGTAACCCAGGACAGCACTGGGCGCAAGGTCCTCAGGGGCCAAGCACTCACCACACCGTGTGCCCTCAGTGTCCCCTGTGTGTGACCACAAAGGCCTTCTGTCTTCATGACAATCGAGTGCAGACAGGGCACAGTACCCACTAGTCTTATTCCAGGACAAGAAAGGGGACAATATGAAATGTCACAGAAAGAGAAACCGAGTCAGAGAGGGTTAGGAAAGCCTGGCGCAGAGCACACCGCCTGCACTCGGGCCGACCTGTAGTCCCCCCTCGGGAGCAGGGAGGTGCCTGGCGAGCCCCAGACCACACCCGCCTTCACTCACTCTCTCGACTCGGGCCGTCTGGTACAGCCTTTCTGTCACCCTGGCTCAGAGAGCCCAGTCCCCAGGTCCAGAGGCTCTGACATAGCCTCAGGCTGACCCCAGGCACACCATATGGGGGTGGGGGGGCCGGGAAGTGCCATGGGGGCATCACCAAGGTGAAGAAGGACCCTTGGGAGGTTAAACTCCCACCAGCACAAGAGAATGAGACGCACGTGTGCAGACAGATGAGAGGGCCAGAAGAACAGAGGCCTGCGCACCCGCCACTGGCTGGCACCCTGGCCCGGGAGACACCCCACTCCCAGCCCAGCCTCTGATGCTGGTCAGCCCTCAGGGCTGTTCAGGTGTTTCCGGCACCAGAGGCCAATGACCAGATCTGCCTTTACCTTCTCTGGTTGAAAAAGTTCAGTGACAGTTTGAAAAGTTTGAAATTCCTAACGCCTCTGCGGTCTCGGTGCCTTACACACCATGAGGAGTGAAGCCCATCTCCTCCGCCCCACCAATTTAAGGACGAGAACCTAGCAGGAAGGACAAAGCCTGACAAGAATGGCCCACAGTCAGGACTTCTGGTCCAGCCACAGGTGCAGGTAAACATACTCACCCATCAGCACAACCACAGCAAAAATCACAACTAAATGACAAAACAGCTATTGCCCAGAACTGCCGGAAAATTGCACTGTACAGATGTGCACCAACCGAGGAACTGAAGAAGTCACGTTCATCCAGATGGTTAGGAGAGGCAGAGATTTGGAGAGGAGGAACGGGCGGTCCCTACACCCATGCGTGGTGGATACAAATCAGGAGGGATACCTTGGGAGCAAGGAGTCCCAGCTCCAAACCAGATCAGCCAGCCCAGGGTGCCAGCACTGGGAAAATAAATCCCCATGACTTCTGGCTGTAAAGACCAGTGGTGTTTGGGACAGCAGAAGAAACTGCGGATTCTCAGGCGTCTCCTCTTAAAGGGGCTGCAACGGACTTAGAACTTACACAGACTCACTCCCTCTGGGCTCCAGCACTGGGGCAGCAGCTGCAAGGGCACCAGTGGCACAAGGGGAGAAACTGAAGTGTCTGGCATCAGGGTGAGTGCCAGAGAACCACTTCCGCCCTGACAAAACTCCAAAGGCCAGGCAGTGGCATTGTCCCCTTTCTGAGCCCTCCCCCACACAGAGCCCCAGAGCGGCCACGCCATATCTGAGACTCTACCAACCTCATTCACAGGGGTTACCCTGCCCCGGAGAGTACTTAAGGATCCGCCCCATCGAACGTACAGGTGTGCTTTTCTCCATTAGGTCGTGCTACTAAGACAGGGAGTCAAAGCAGCTCTACCCAATACACAGAAGCAAGCACAGGGAGGCTGCCAAAATGAGGAGACAAAGAAACATGGCCCAAATGAAAGAACAGAACAAAACTGTAGAAAAAGAACTAAACAGAATGGAGATAAGCAACCTATCAGATGCAGACTTCAAAACACTGGTTATCAGGATGCTCAAGGAACTCATTGGGTACTTCAACAGCATAAAAAAGACCCAGGCAGAAATAAAGGTTACACTGAGTGAAAAAAATAAACATTTACAGGTAATCAACAGTGGAGTGTATGAAGCCAAGAATCAAATCAATGATTTGGAACATAAGGAAAAAAATAAATCAGAACAGCAAAAAGAAAAAAAGAATCCAAAATAGCGAGGACAGGGTAAGGAGCTTTGGGACAACTTCAAGTGTCCCAACATCCCGTCATAGGGGTGCCAGAAGGAGAAGAAAAAGAGCATGAAGCTGAAAACTTACTGAAAAAATAATGAAAGAAAACTTCCCTAATTTGTTGAAGGAAAGAGACATCAAGTCCAGAAATCACAGAGTCCCAAACAAGTTGGACCCAAAGAGGCCCATTCCAAGACTCAAAATGCCAAAGGTTAAACATGAAGAGAGAATCTTAAAAGCATCAAGAGAAAAGATGTTATTCAAAGTCCTGAAAAGCAGGGACCTACAACCTAGATTACTCTACCCAGCAAACCTATTATTTAGAATGGAAGGGCAGCCCTGGCTGGTAGCTCGGTGGATTGAACACCGGCCTTCGAATCAAAGGATCACCAGTTCGACTCCTAGTCAGGGCACATGCCTGGGTTACAGGCCAGGTCCCCAGCAGGGGGCATATGAGAGGCAACCATACACTGATGTTTCTCTCTCTCTCTGTCCCTTCCCCTCTAAGAATAAACAATTTTTTAATGTTTTGTTTTTAAAAAGTACTTTTACTTATTTACTTTTAGAGAGAGAGGAAGGGAAGGAGAAAGAGTGGGAGAGAAACATCAATGTGTGGTTGCCTCTCATGTGTCCCCTACTGGGGACCTGGCCTGAACCCAGGCATGTGCCCTGACTGGGAATCGAACTGGTGATCCTTTGATTCGAAGGCCGGTGTTCAATCCACTGAGCTACACCTGCCAGGGCAGAATAAATAAATTTAAAAAAAAAAAGAAAAGAAATCCAAGTTAAGATTAAAAGAAAGATGTTTAAAAAAACAAAGAATGGAAGGGCAGATAAAGAGCTTCCCAGACAAGAAAAAGCTAAAGGAGTTCATCATCATCAAGCCCTTATTGTATAAAACATTAAAGAATATTTTTTAAAGAAAAAAGATCAAAACTATGAACATTAAAATGGCAATAAATTCACAACTATCAGTAATTTGTTTTACTTTACTTTTTAAAAGATTTTATTTACCTAATTTAGAGAATGGAAAAGGGAGGAGGAAAGAGAGAGAAACATCAATGTGTGGTTGCCTCTTGCACACCCCCTACTGGGGACCGAACCTGCAACCCAGGCATGTGCCCTGACTGGGAATTGAACCAGGACCCGTTGGTTCACAGGCCGGCACTCAATCCACTGAGCTACGCCAGCCAGGGCCAATAATTTAATCTAAATAACAAACTAAGCAAACAAGCAGAACAGAAACAGAATCATAGATATGGAGATCATTTGGAGGGTGATCAGTGGGGAGGGGGAGGAGAGAAGGTATGGGGAATAAGAAGCATAATTGGTAGGTACAGAATAGGCAGGGGGAGATTAAAAATAGTATAAGAAATAGAAAAGCCAAAGAACTTATAAGCATGACCCATGGACATGAACTAAGTGGGGGACTGCTGGAGGGAACAGGGAACACAGGGTAAAGTGGGGCAAAGGGGAAAACTGGGACAACTGAAATAGCCAGTAAAATATATATTTCCAAAAAAGAAAAGAAAGAATAGGGCGATTCTGGACATCTCTTCTGGCCAGACCACATTTTCCCACAGCAGTGCCTGTGAAAGGAAGGCGAAGACGCAGCAAAATCTCGACAAAGCCTCGTGAACACGGGGCCCAGCCCGGCGGGCCGACGCACCTGGGGGTCTGCTGCACCTCGGCCCACCAGCGGTAGTCCGTGTGGCTGACAAGCAGCAGGATCTGGCACCAGAGCAGCACAAGGGCCGGGTGCGTGGGGACCATGGAGCGCACCCGTGCGTTCAAGCTCTCCAGGCCGTAGAAACTGCCCTCGGCGCTGTCCACGGTGAGGAGTCTGGAGGCGGCTGCTGTGATTCTCCGGAACATTCCTAGGAGCAAACCCAAAGTCACACTGATTAAGGAAAAACGTCTTTGTCACTAACCACGGTCCAACACTTTGCAGTTGGATTTCAAGATCGGTGCACAGCTCTTTCTGGCGAGCGATGTTCAAAGGAGCCGGCAGGCCCTCCTTGCACCCATGCCTGCTGACCCAAGGGCTCCTGGGTTTGCTGAGAACTGAGGGCAGCAACCCCAGGGGTCACGCAGGCCACGACCCATGACAGAGAAAGCAGACAGATGGTGCCGCATGCCAGTCCCAGCTCCACGCTCTGCAGGCTACTGAGAGCTGAGGGCCAGGTGGGCTCCGGGCCACCACAAGGCGTCCTGGGATTTGGTGCATGGGCTTTCTCCAGAGCCCCCCACTCAGGGCCTAGAAGAGCCCCCTTTGGGAATTAATGAGATCCTCCCTAGGACCCCGCTCCCACCACCCCCGCACGCTCCCCAGCTGGCCGGCACCCTGAGGGGCACACACACTGCAGAGCGCAGCAGGGGAGCAGCTCCTGTCCGAGCCTTTCGTCTCCTGGCATCATGCTGGGGAGGCAAGATCTCATCTCCGTTTTAGGTTTCAATACACTGCAGACGCAAAGGACGTTTGAAACAGGGAAAACCAGACAGCGGACTTCTTCCTTCTCACTTGTGACTAATTAAGCCTGTGACCTGAGATGAGAGAAGAGACTCACACAAGCGTGACTGTCCAAGGAAGCTCACGGGAAGACTCCCAGTGCTCGGCTAGTCTCTGGCCTCCCTTGCCAGGCTCGCCCTCCGGTTGCTTTGTGGTTAGCACCGCCCACCTCCACACCCCACCCCAGCCTGGTCCTCCTCTGTGCTCTCCGTGACCGAGTGGGCTCCGAGTGGTGGGGTCAATGGGTACACGGAAGAGGCACATCTTCCCAGAAGGGACCCTGGAGCCAGGCCAGGAGCACGGAGTGACAGCCCACACAGGTCGGTCTTACTGAACAAGCAACGGAAAACCATGGTCAGGACAAACTGGTTCCATGCTGCCGTCATGGGGAAAGCCACTGGAATGACACCCACCCCATGGTGGCAGGAGGAGGAACTGGAGAGACCTGTGGGAAGGCTCTGCCCTCCGTCTGCAGAGCTGGGGCAGCGCCTGCGGGGGGTGGCACTGGGGGAGGGGTGGCACACACAGGGCTAGTGACAGCTGTGGACAGCACCCCCCGCTGTGTGGGGCTGGGGCTGCACCAGGTCACCCACAGAGATGTGAACAAAGGGACACACATCACTTCCAGGCCTAGGCGCCGCCGCCACATTCTGCCTCCCTCTCCTTCAGACGCGCCTAGAAGGCACCGTCTGCCCACGGGAGAACAGTGTTCCCGGCACCATAACCATTAGCAGCCCTCGCCCTTTGCCCATGAGAGAATGTCAGTCAATGTCAATTTTGTTGCCAAGGAAGAACTGTTTCCCTCTCCTCTGGCAGTCCTACTTTGGCCCACACACGCAGCAAGGGCCCAGAAGGAAGGTCCGGAGTGGCCCTGGGGCCAACAGCAGCCCTCATCTAAGTAGGTGTCTGATGGCGGCAGGGCAGGGCACCGCAGACGGACACAGGAGACGTGCCCGCACAGGAGGCCTTACTCCGGCCATGGCCTGGGGATTCAACACACCCACACTGACAACAAAGCCACAACACATGCAGCCCTGCCCCGGGCTCCGCTGCCTGCTTCCAACTGGCCTGACTCAGGAGAGCACGGGCACCAGCGACCCAGGCTTTGCAAACTGGAGGCCAGGCGTTGGTCCTGGCCACTCTGTTCACACCAGATGGGACCTGAAATAGGCAGACAGCTCCGGCTGCCACACCCTCCCCTACAGGAGGGGAGGTAGAGAACCAGAGGCCAAGGCCGTCGTGACTCCCACTGGTTTCCATTTGAAGAGAGAACACCGGAAGTGGACAAATCACATACTGGTTTTCAGTAAAGGTGTGAAATTCACTGCCTTTGTTTAAACAGAGCACGAATAAAAACTACCAACTTCAGGTGCTGACAGTACCTTATTTATATAGAAGTGCCCCATAATTTATTTCAACTCTACCTCAAAACCAACCCAGCACAGTAATTCTGCTCCCTGCTGTCTTTAAAAGAAACACGGTCAAAATAAATGAGAAGATACAAGCAGACATTTCCACACACGTGTGCACACACACACGGCCCCCCAGGCATATACGCTGGGCCAACCGAACAACTTCCAAAGACACCGGCAGCAAACGCAGGGGCCCCTCAGCACCTCTCCCCCGCCTGCCCCGGCACGGCTCGCCGGCCTGCCTGCACTTGAGTTAGTGAAGTCAAACTGAGAACAGCTCCTCCCTCACATGAGCCACATCTCAAGTGCTCAAAGCCACAGATGGCTGGAGGCCACGCAATGGTACCGACAGAGCACCCCATGATGCAGGGATGGACAGCGCTTAGGGGACCCTAGAAACCCCTCTCCTGATTCCTGAGGAGGAAGAGGTGGGCAGAGCCCTGGGCCAGTGAGCACCTGAGGGCACAGAAAGCCCTGACACAGGTGCCCAGGGACACAGGACACGCCACTCTGACCCAGAGAAGGGAGGAGCACCCTCAGAGATGAGCTGGCGTCCTGAGGTCAGGCACAGACCCATCGATGGCCAAACACTGCAATGACCGGCACTGTGAAAAGGACCTGTCAGCCACCGGGCATGCTCACTGTCTCTGCTCCAACTCACTGCCAGGGATCAATCAAACCGCCTCCAAACCAAAACGCATCCACGGTCACAATGAAGGGGGCTTGCAACCGAAGCCCATCACCTGCACTGAATCCAGCCACGAAGACCCCTTCTCTCCTGGATTCCAGGCCGTGGGGGCCCAGGCCCTCCTGCCTCCCAGCGCCCCTCTGCCCCTGGCCCTCACTCATGCTCTCAGCGGCCTCTGGGACTGTCCGAGTTTCGCAGTCACTGTCCAGCAGTACCCACCCTCTTACCCACCACATGGTCTGCCTGCCGCCCATGTCCCCGTCACTGGATACATCGACACTCGTGACGACGCACCCACAGACCGTTCTCCCTGCCAGACTGCGCACCCCACAAAGACAAGCGTCGCGTCAGCCTTCCTGACCACTGGCGCCCTGGCCTGGGGCAGTGGCTCGCTGGCACAACACATGTGGTCAAAAGGCTACGGGCAGAAGATGGTGACCACTGGCTGCCCTCGGGAGCATGCCTGTGTGTGCTCTGCCCAGCACTGAGGTCTGTGCGTGACTGAAAACCCCGCAGTAGATAAGGCTTCTGGCTTCAGAGGTGTCCTGCCAACCCTCTGACGGCAGTGACGTGCCATCCCTGCCTGTGGTGGGGTTACCTCAAACCCAGGCCTACTGAGCTCTCACTGCCTGCAGCAGCCTGTCGGTTACGCTGAGCGTGCCTCCCCCTCAGACTGGGAAGCTACTCCCCTCTCAGACCTGCTGTTCCATGTCTCACCTGCCCAGGCCGGCCAGACCACGAGGGCCATGTGCCACTCATGGGGCTCACGCAGAGGCTGGGACCACAGACAGCCTGGGGCCATCCTGTCTGTGCCTGGGAGGGAGCCATGGGAGAATGAGCAACGCGGACATCTGCACAGAGGCATGGAAGCTGATACGCAGAACGAGCCCCCAGAGGCAAGCGCACCTGGAGGGAGTGGACTGCGTGGTGGGAGCCCAAACCCGGACCTGCTCTCCGGCCCCAGGGGTGGAGCACGCCTGGAGGCGGTGGCTAACGCGGTGCCTCTCCCGCTGCAGACTCTGCCCCATCCGCACCGCACAGCTCCCGTGCGCCACCTCCTCCCGACTTCGGCGACATTCCCAGTTCTGCATGGTCACCCCCCAGCCTCCAGTCTCTGCTCTGTCACCCCCAGCCATTACTGCATAACCCAACAACGTGCAACCAGGGTTTAATGCCCCTTCAGTCCCTCGGCCGCTTCCTCCCCCTTTCACTCCCCAAATCAAGTTAGTTACCCTTTTACACGTCAGAACTAGCAACGTTTCATTCTGTCCTGAGACCACAATTAAGCAAATAAGCCTCTGATGTTTCATTCACACACTAACCCCAACAACAAAAAACCGGCGAACAGCACTGACAGTGTGACCATGCAGGCACAGGGCCCAACGAAGCCAAGAGCCTGGAGGGATGCCGCCTCTTTCTGTGGGCCCTGAATCATGGCCTCTGGGCCACTCAGAGAATCCTGACCACATCGGCCTGCGTGTTCACCTCTGGGCCAGACCTGCTCGCTGTCTGTCTCTCCTAGAGCCCAGAGAGCCCACCACTTTTCCACCGGGAGGAGAGAGGTAGGCCCGTGCCCTGTGGTTCGCGTCTGCCAGCCTCTCGCTCGTCTAATGCGGGGCCCTCTCCCTGAGAGTACGCACTCCTCTCGGACACAGCGCTTCCCTCCCCCAGACAGGGCACTGCCCACACTGGACGCAGGGCTGCCACCCGTGACTCCGCCTCTTAACTCACCACCAGGTAATGTCGGCCTCCTAAATACTGAGAATAGGAGACAGCTCTCAGGTTTGCTCTTGTCCCCCGACAGAACGTTTTCCAGCACCCCGACCAGAGCCTGCTGGGCAGCACGGGCCGGCGAGGCACCTACCGGACTTGAAGACGTGAATCAGACACATGAGCAGCGTGCCCAGTTCCTGGCAGTAGAAGGTGTGCTGCTGCTCGCTCATCTCCACTCGCGGCTGCCTGGTCGCGATGTCTTCCAGGAGGATGCCGACCAGCTGCAGGAGGAACCTGCAAGGACAGGGGAGGGTGCCGCTGAGTAGGGCGACGAGACACAGCACCAGGCTGTGGCAGACATGTAGGCTCGCTTACAGACACACAGTCTGCAGAGCCAAAGTGGGAGGAGAACGCAATGAGCCATGCACAGTTGCAGCTGCTGCCCGGGAAGGAGGCCCTCCGCCACTGGTGCGCCTCTGGGGCCCCACCCCTCAAAGGACTGGCAGGGGGATGGCGGGGCAGGTCAGCGGGCAAGGTGTGGGTAGCGCACTGCAGCACTGGAGATTCTGATCTCATGCATCTGAGCCACCTGGGCAGTGCAACGTGGGGGGCAGCCCCAGACTTCAGTGGACTCTGCAAACGGGGCACCACGAGGGCCTCCTGGGCTCGGCTCTGCACACTCGGGCATCCCACTGATGACTGCAATGGGGCGCTAAGCACGTGGACAGTGGCCCCGGCTGGAAGGTGCACGGGGCTGAAACTGCACTCATGGCACGTCCTCTAAGCCCTGCTGCCTCCCTGAGCACTGTGAGCCGGGCCAGGACGGATGTACACTTGTCCAGCACAGCGTCTATGGTACCCGAATCAGCATTGCTGCCCTCAAGAAGCCCATGAACAACTAGGGGGAAGACGCACTTTGATGCCACAGTGTCCCGTGGGGAGCACTCGGGGAGGGGGCAGCCACCCTGGGGGGAAGGACAGTAAGACCAACATTCAATGGGCAGGTCGAGACTCCGAATTCTCAGCAGGCCACACCACACCCCCGACTGCGGGCTGCCCCACTGTGCAGTCTGTCTGGGGGACTTGTGGCAGGACGGGGAAGAGCCCGGAGAGGCAGAGGCTGCCTGCACCCAGCTCTCGGAGCCGAAGATGACGAGCTAGTCCTGACCTTCCCACCGCCATGGAACCATGGGACTGCAAAGGGGCTGGGGTGAGAGGAAGTGTCGGGCGCACCACACACCTTGCGAAGGTTTCCTCTGGCAAGTTCCTCTCTTGTCTCCCTTCGCTGTGTTCTTCTGCTGTGGAATCACCGTCCCCACCTCTTAACCTACTGATTACGGAGCAGGAGATGAGGTGCGGGGAGAAGGACAGCTCCTGAATGCGAGAGAGAACGATGTCTTCCGTGGACTGGGAGATCAGAACCCTCAGGATGGCCAGGATGCCTGAGATCCAGAGCTGGACGGTGCTCACAGACGCCTGAGAGAGAGGAAACAAGCTGCAGTTAGAGAAAAAGGAATTACTTTTCCCCAACCACCGACTCCACGAGTGAAGACTACTCCCCTTTTGCCATCCCACCAAAAACTCTCTGTTCTAAAGCACAGTCCCGGTCAGGCTGCACGCCCCCACCCGGTTGGGAGCCTGTTCAAAGTGCAAGTCCTCGGGCCGCTCCCTGGCCCGGCAGAGCCACAGCAGGGGACTCACCAGCGTGGCGGGAGTGACGAACATGCTCCGCAACAGCATGTCCACAGGCCGGAGGGAAGAAGGGGCCAGAATCTCAAACAAAGTGTTCAGCACTCCGAGGGCTTCGTGGGAGTCGATGTGCATCTGTTACCAAAACGCCACTACTTACGCCCGGGGCTGAGTGGCGCCTGGCCCAGCGGCCCCGCTCACCTGCCAATGCCACCCGGTGCTCCAGGTGTTTTAGCCCCGGTGGTCAACCCAGCACCCGCTTTTTAGAACAGCGAGGTATCAGCTACATTTTCCCCCCAAAGCAGGTCTTTTCACAAGGTTTTTATTACGTGAACAACATATATTTTCTGCAAAGGAGTCCAATGCGTGAGAGAACAAACATCAGCTGGACTCACACCCTGGTACGCTCGCCAGCCACAGTGGGGAGCCAGCCCCTCACGCGCCCAGCAGCCCTGAGTGTGCCCAACACACGCCTTCTCTTCGCCCCCCTTCTCTTCTGTGCTTTACCTGCACCCCATCCCCACGGCGCCCACCAGTGACAAACGCTACCAAATCCACACACTTCTTTCCTAACTATCTCCACTGCTTCCCAGAGAGCTTTTTGCTCAACATCCTTGTTTTTTTTCCCTTAAGAACACAACGGAGAACTCCCAAGACAACAGGCTTTGGAACATGACGTCTGCGGGTGCAAACATCCCCACCCGAGTCTCTACCGCCCCCCAGTGATGACGGGGTGTCGGTGCTGACCCTCCTCCAGTCCTGCCACCCTTCCCCAGGGTGTCTGCAGAGTCCCCTCTCTGCACAGAGGGGGGACTCTTCCCGGGCACAGATCTGACACCGTTCTGCCCTGAGCCATACCTTAACCACGAGGGGACAGCAGGAGCCCTGTGTGCTCACCGCCCCTGGGCCCGGCTCTGTCTAGCCCAGACTACCCTGCAGAGGCCACACCTGGCCTCGTCCCTCCCACTGCCTGGCCCACACCACCCCACGCCTCCGTGCACCTCCCTACTCTGCCCTCCTGTGTTCCCGGAGTCTGTTCTCAACTCTCAAACCACACCGTGCCACC
>PVKM010033068.1:0-16146 GCA_004027735.1 Carollia perspicillata
AACAGGCGACCCTTTGGTTCGCAGCCTGTGCTCAATCCATTGAGCTACACCAGTCAGGGCTCACCATCCTTATTTTTAAAATAAGAAAAAACATTCCTTATAAATAAGAAAACTGACGCTCAGGAAAGTGAGTTAACTCCTCCGACATCAAAATATATCTGGTCTCTGGGCTGGGGATAAATCCGAGAACCGCCTCTCTTCAAATGTCGTGCTTTTCCAGTATATCACGCTATCTAAAACCTAGGTGTGTGCTGTAACCACCTTTGAATTCTACGGAGGCAGAAGTTCTGTGTGAGGGAATTTGTGTGTGGGGCCCAGGTGCTGACTTCACACGATTACATTGGCTCTTAGGCATAAGACATTCCGGGACTAAAAATCCAAAAAGGAGCCACCCGCTGGGGCGAGACTGCTTACCCGTGCCCTGGGAAAAGGCAGAAGGGCCCCAGACAGGGGAGCGAGGCTGGAAGCAACTCCTGACCCCTCCCCCATTCCGTGCACAAAATTTGCAGTTTTACCCTCTGAAGAGACAGGACAGTGTGACAGCAGAAGGGTTAGGGCAACTTCCAGAGAAGTGCACTGAGCTGAGTGACTGGCAGGGGACAGAAGCCACAAGTCCTGCTTCGGGGTGTCTGCGAGGGCACAGTCCAGGCAGAGGGGTGTTATTAGGTCCCGGTGAGGAAATCCAATCTTTCATCTAAAGATAGTACACTGTGCTTTCTTTGTCCTCCTCTCCTTTTTTCCAGATCATCACCTTGGGCCTCTGAGGACATACGGATTGCCCTGTACATGAGCATACACAGTTCAGAAAGGTAATTCTGGAAAACACCAGTTGTTACGGACTGAACGTTCCTCCGAAACCCATGTTGGCTTTCTAACCCTCCATGTGACGGTATTAGGAGGTGGGGCCTTTGGGAGGTGATTAGGTCGTGAGGGTGGAGCTCTCATGAACAGGATTGGTGCCCTTATAAAGGGGGTCCCGGAGAGCTCCTCGCCCCTTGCTCCATGAGCAAGAAGACCGGCACCTATGCATCAGGAAGCAAGTCCTCGGCGGACACTGAATCTGCTGGCACCATGATCTTGGACTTCCCAGCCTCCAGAACTGACAGAAAGAAGTATCTGCCCTGGCTCGTGTAGCTCAGTGGATTGAGCACAGGCCTGCAAACCGAAGGTCACCAGTTCGATTCCTAATCAGGGCACATGCCTGGGTTGCAGGCCAGTTCCCAGCAGGGGACGCATGAGAGGCAACCACGCATTGATATTTCTCTCTCTTTCTCCTTCCCTTCCCCTCTAAAGATAAATAAAATCTTAAAAAAAAAAAAGAAGTTTCTGTGGTTTATAAATCGATGGTATTGTGCCAGCAGCCCAAATAGACTAATGCAGTCCTATTATCTAAGTTTTCCTCTTTAAAGACTTGCAAATATGAGATCAGAAGTCTAGTCACCCCATTCTCAGTGCTCTGCTCACCCTTCTCCATCAGGTCAAAACAAGGCATATTAAAAAGGTCCTCACTAGACCCGACGGCCAAGGGAGAGTCATCAATCAAAGAGCCCTTTCCTTCCCTGCCCTTTCCAGGGATTCCTGTGGATTCTCTGACCACAGGGGTGAATGTTTAACATTATCCTAAGACAGAAAAGCAATGTAACCTGAGCATATTGTCATAGCAACCGATACTTCCCTACAAGATCATTTTTGATGAGAGGCTAAAGACCCTCATGGTTTGGAGCACAGTGGGGTTAAACGGTGTGACCACAGGACTTACCCGCAGGTGTTCCCCTTAGTGGATGGAAGTTAAAGAACATCCTATTTTTGCACACCCCTTAACTTCTCAAACTTTCTGTCCCCTTGTTTTAGGCACTTTTTCTTGCAATCCATAGTTGGATTTAGCTTTCTAACCAATTATTACGCTTTTACCTTTAATATGTGAACTCAATTTATCTATGTTATCATCTGTGGTAACTTATGATTTTTTCAGTTTTAGGAAAAATTTTGCTAGGGAACAAAGGAAAATAACCAAATCAAGAAAACCGAGAAGGGTAGGCCCAAATGGCTCGTGGTGTGGATACCTGAAGAAGTCATCACAGAGGGTTCAAATATAGAAAAATGAAAGAGAAAAATGAACTATAATCCTAACACCAAAACTTCACTTTTGCTGATATTCTAATGCAATTATTTCAAGCTTGTTTTTTTTTTTTTTAAGATTTTATTTATTTATCTTTAGAGGGGAAGGGAAGGAGAGAGGGAGAGAAATATCAATGTATGGCTGCCTCTCGTGCATCCCCCGCTGGGAACTGGCCTGCAACCCAGGCATGTGCCTTGACTGGGAATCGAATTGCGATCATTTGGTTCACAGGCCCGTGCTCAACCCACTGAGCTACGCCAGCCAGGGCTCAAGCTTGTTTTTTAAACATGTTTAAAACAGAAACATGTATGTGTATGCATAGACATATATATATAAAGAAAAATTACAAAAGCAACACCGATATACTCACGACCTGTCTGAGAAACACAAAGCTCATGCTCTCTCTAAATGTAAACTCCTCCTGGCTGGTGTGGCTCAGTGGACTGAGCGTAGGCTGTGAACCAAAGGGTCGCAGATTCGACTCCCAGTCAGGGCACACGCCTGGGTTGCGGGCCAGGTCCCCAGTAGGGAGCGCATGAGAGGCAACCACACATTGACGTTTCCCTCCCTCTCCTTCTCCTTCCCTTCCCCCTCTCTAAAAAATAAGTCTTTAAAAAATAATAAATAAATGTAAACTCCTTCTTCTTCCACAGATGTAATTGCTGTCCTGGGTTGTATGATAGTCATCCACCTGTTTTTCTTTGTAGTTTTACTTCCTATATATGTATCCCCAACAAATATACTGCTGAATTCTTTGTTTTTGAACTTTATGGAAATGCAATGACATGGCATCTATATTTTTAGTCAACACTATTGTTTTCAGATAAAAAAGTCTTGACGCGTCTGAGATGAATTCCTTTTCATCGGTGCATATTATCCCCACTGATTCACCACACCAACATTCATCTATCTATTTTATCATTAGTGGACATTTGTTGCTTTCTGTTCTTTACAAAATCAGTACAAAAATTACTGCAATGTTGCAATGGATATGTCTGTGGCGTGTGTGGTTACAGATGTCCAAGTTCCTCTAGGCCAGCGTTTTCCTGTGATGGGGCTTCTGGCATTCTGGGTGAACCTCTCTGTCCTTTCACTGGGGGAACTGCGGGGCGCTGAGCATCTGTGCCCCCAGCCCCACCTGCTAAAGCCCGTAGCACCCTCATCACGGCGGCAGCCCAACCATCCAAATACAGGGTCCAGCACAAATAATGCCCTTGTTTATTACAAAATCTGTTATGACAGAATCGTAAGCATGTAATTCTGTAACATGACAACATCACACTCAAGCACCCCCTATGACATTTTGGGTGCAATGTTTGAATTAAAACTATAAATCATGGCACCCCTATTATTGTCCTACCAATCGCACTCACGCAGGCCTGCCTTCTGCCAGTCCCTGCATTTCCAAACACCTTTCAGGATGATGCCTGGAAGAGAACTGTGTTCTCATGTGTGATCTAGAGGCGGGATTGTTGGGCCGCAGGCTGCACGCCTGCCCGGTTTTCACCCACAGTGTGTACCAGGGTGGGCAAGAGTGGCTTTACGGTTGTGTGGAAAATAGTACAATCATCAATAAATAACAGTATAAGAATAAACTCTGTGTTTCACGTACTCACAACCACAAACCCACTTTTTACCCACACTATATACAGTATTGCTGAGATTCGGAGACAGTGTGGGTTCCAATATGACAATCCAACGTACACATAATTCACATTATATAGCACATTCATGCGCTATATGCTGATGTATGTACATATTTAGAGCCCAAAATATCTCAAAAAGTCATCACATGTAATTCATGCTGTTGTGTCAATAAATTATTCATGCTTTTACAAAAGTACCACATTTCACATTCTTTTAAAAACTGAGTATCTTCTGTTACCTTCTCTGTGATAAGTTTGGTCTTACATCTGAAATATGACTTCTAGTTAAACAATATTTCTGTAAGAACGGTTTACTTCATGTTTCTTAAAATGACAGGTTTCCCCTTCACATCTCTGCATACTTGTTGAAAGCTTTCCTGCATTCCAAGTATTCACGGGCTCTCACTCCCATGTTAACCCTCTGATTCCAGTTAGCGCTAACCTACTGATAAAGACCTCCCCGCGTGGGCTGACACCTTCGCATTTCTGCCCTGCAGACTTGCTGATGTTCATTAGGTTGGACTAGTAGAGGCCGCCTTCTGCCCATGCAGAGTGTTGGTGGGAGTTTTCCTCTTGTGTGTTTTCCTTTGATGTTTGGTGAGGGCTGACCTCTGGCTGAAGGTCTTTCTACATTCATGACACTCATAGGGTTTTTCCCCCGTGTGAATTCTCTGATGTTTTGTGAGTGCCGACTTTTCATAGAAAGTCTTCCCACATTCGGGACATTTGTAGGGTTTCTCTCCTGTATGAGTTCTCTGATGTACAACTAGGTTGGATTTCACGCAGAAAGATCTCCAGCATTCGCTACACTTATAGGGTTTCTCTCCCGTGTGGGTCCTTTGATGCTGAGTAAGGTTCGATTTCACACAGAAGGTTTTCCCACATTCACTGCATTTATATGGTTTCTCTCCTGTGTGAGTTCTCTGATGCACCGTGAGGGCCGACTTCTGGCAGAAGGATTTTCCACACTCGCTACATCCATATGGTTTTTCCCCTGTGTGGGTTCTCTGATGCTCAGTGAGGTTGGACTTCACAAAGAAGGACTTCCCACACTCATTGCACTCGTAGGGCTTTTTCCCGGTGTGCCTGCTCTGATGCTGAGTGAGGTCTGTTTTCTTACGGAAGCCTTTTGTGCATTGATTACAGTCATAGCTTTTCTTTCTTTTGTGAGTGCCCTGGTCTTGAGTGGGGTCTGACTTGCTACTTAAGGCCTCCCCACTTTCGTTACCCTCATCAGTTCTCCTCCTCGAGTGTGTTCTCTGATGCTGATGGAGGTTCGATGTCTCGCGGGAGGATTTCTCATACTTACCACCTTCACAGCTTTTCTCTCCTCTGTCGATTCTCTGATTCTGAGTGAGGTCTGACTTCTTTATGGCTTCCTCACTATCATTACACTCACTGGGTTTTTCTGTTGTATGACCTCCCTGATGTTGAGTAAGGCGTGCCTTTTCATGGCAGGATTTCCCACGTTTATTATAGTCATAGACTCTCTCTCCTGTGTGGGTTCTCTCATTCTGAGTGGGGCCTGACTTCTGCAAGGCTTCCTCATTTTCGTTATAGTCATCGGGTTTCCCCCCTGTGTGCATTTTCTGATGCTCAGTAGGGTTTGACTTCTTGCTACAGGATTTCCCTGGTTCATCCCGTTCAGAATGTTTCTCCCCTCTGTGAGTTCTCTGAGGTGCACGTTTTGACTTCACACATGAGGATCTCCCAATTTTACTGGGTTCACGTGACTTTGGTTCCCTCAGGGTTCTAAGACAAGCACTGAACTTGAACTTGTGCTTGAAGGCTGTTCTGTATTTATTACCTTCAGAAGATTTCTCTCCCACGTGAGTTCTCTTGCACGTAACAAAGGCTGTTTTTTTGTGAAAGGCTTTCCCACAATTATTGTATTGAAGGAGTTGCTCCAAAGTTAAATTCTTCTGGTGCTGAGCAAAGGCATCATTCTGACTGTGGGACTTCTCCTTCTGAGCATCTTCACAGGGCTTGTCCGCCGTGTGACTTTTCTCACGCACAGCATCAAGGAGTCCACATCCCATGAAATCATCCGTCTTTTTTATTACATGGATTCTATTACTGATAATTAATTCTGAACCGCTTTTCAAGCTTGTGCCAAAGGAGTCACATTTGTGGGATATTTTTCTTGAAGGCATCGGCTTTGTGGCCATTCCTAAGGTTTTACTTCTTTCCTTAGTCAGTGTTTTGTTGCTGCTGAATGACGCTTGCCTTGAATATTTATCTGCATTTTCTTGGCTTCTCTCTTTCACGTTACTGACTTTCTGGACTTCTAGAAATATTAAAAATTAACACGCATTATAAACCTTAACACATTTCTTAAGGACTGGGGTTGTACACAAGTGCCCGTGTTGAGCTGTTTCTTAGGTTTGAGACACAGTCTGCTGGGATGAAAGAACTCTGAAGCAAATATTTATTCTACTCTTTTGGTTTGGTAACATGAAAACAAAGACAAAAGGACCTCCTAGAGCAGAAAAATAGAGAGAAAGCTGAAAATGAATATGAGTTACTTTGGCTTGTTACAAACCTGACCTCAAAATAGGTAGAGAGTTTGAAATAAAGCACAGGGAATGGTGACTTGAGAACACAGAGTGTCAGGAAAAAAGCTGATCCGAGGATGGAGGGTAATCGAAGCATGGGGTGAAGGTAAGGGACGCTGAGTAGGGAGAGAAGGAAGACTGAAAGGTGACCAAGGGAAGAGTCAGAGCAAAGATTACGTGTGGGGGCAAACTCGAACCTTTTCCTCCTCTGCCTTATACTTCAGTCATTGCAGCAGGGTCCATACTACCATCTACATGCTTCCAAACTCTTCCTCCTCTTTTCCGTTCTGCACACCAACTCACAATTAAATTTATGGAATCACTCAATGCCTCTGTTCTAACAGTCAGTCCCATGGTTCTGGCTCCATCTCTCCATACAGCTGGGATAGGGAAAAACAATGTCCAAGGAGAATGTTAAAATATACGAGAGGACAAGCCATGCTTGCAACAGACTCCAGTTCACCTCTGCGTTCTGACTGTTGGTGCTGCCGTTGGATCTATCGGAGCTAATCAATAGTAAGCTGTCTTGATTGAAAACTCTCCTCTTCCCACATTCAGTCTGCTGACTTACTTTACCAACCGATCGTGTCCTGTCGCAATCCTGATTTTTCATTCCACTTTTGTATCGTGTTTTCTTCCTCTCTGATCTGTGAGACCTCAAGTACCGGGCTATGCATCTCGATCCTAGGACCACCACTAATTTTCGTCTTAACAGTTTGGGCCATGGGCAATTATTATTATCCTCTGCTATTCTCGTTTTATGCCATAATATCAACTGCATACTTCAAAGCTTATGACATTTCTGTAGCAGATAAATAGAACCAGTGTCCTGGCAAGGAAAACTGGTCGTTGAATGTTTACACTGATTTCATGTGCCTAAATTCACAGTAGAAGTTCAAATGATCACCCCAGAAGTCTACAGTACTGTCGGCTTCTGTGAGACCAAGGTGTTGATTCCATACACTGTGCCCATCCAGCCACAAACCCACTCTCACGCCCTCCCCTGGGCTGGCCCACACTCTGTCCTCTCCCCGGAGCCTGCCGATCCTTCAGGGCAATGCCACCTTCCCCTTGTTTAAGAAAAGACCCTCCTTGTTCTAAGTCCCATTTGTGGTAAATACCGCCTGTAAATGCTGTCTGTACAATATGTTCTAACACTCTTTCCCAGGCGCTTCTACTTCACGATCAAGCCTGATATCCATCGCTTTGGGCAGTTTGCCCCCCTTTCTTTTGTATTATGTTTGGGATTTCAGCTGCCTCCAACCTCCAGGAAATACCGACTTGACTTTAAAAAAGTTTTTTTTTCCCCTTGTGGCCTTTGGGTACTTTTCAGGAAAAGGAGGGACAGCGTTGACTTCACACGCACATGGATGTGTGGGAATTCACTCCTTCCTTCCGAGAACACTTTGCTCACGCGGCTCCTGGGAACTCAGTCTCCTGGCTCTCTCCCTGCGTGCGGGGCGCTCCTTCTCAGGCTCTCTGCCTAGAATCCCGCGTCTTCCTGACCGTCAGGTGCAGCGCTCAAGGGTACACAGTTCTTGGCCTCTCCTTTTACTTATCACCACACTCAGAGTAGAATTCGGTCTTTACCAGGCCTGTAAAGTTTTGCCCCCGGCAAACTCTCTGCCATCGTTTGCTACATTTTCCTCAGTAAACCCTCTCTGTTCCCACCGACTTCCTTGCTGTTCCCTCACTGTACCAAGCCTACTCCCATCTCAGAGACTTGGTACCTGCTGTTCCCTTGGAAATCTCTCAGATGACCTGTGTCTCCCTCCATCCCTTTATTCAAAACTCCATTCCACTTTCTTGTCATTGCTGTTCAAATGTTCACCTCCTCGAAGAGGCCCCCCCTGACTTCCCCTCTAAAATATCGCTCCCCGTCACGCTCCAGCCCCTTCACTGCCTTTCACTCTTCCGAGTGCTGGTTAACACCACACCTACTACGTATTTCTCTGCTAACTGGATCTGCTGACAGGAGCAGAGACTTTGCTTTTGCATCCTTTGTGCTTAGGTCGTGACTGATGCTCAGCAGGCACTTAATAAATGAATGTTCATTAAATAAAAGAATATATCCTTCAGGGCCTATCTCAGAGCGTTTAGCCCTGGAGGGAAGGTGGACAGTGGCCATTATTGCGCAGAGAGGGGAACAAAGAAATAAAGGTCTAGGTAGGGGAAGGCAGCACACGGGTCCTACAAACACCAAGCAAATCTCTATAAAGGTCAAGTGGAAAATTAAAAATTATGTGTGAAGGTGATATGAGGAGGTTTAATGACTAAGGCGTGGTGATCCTTTGTCTTCGGTCACGTCTAAGAGGCTGGAGCCTCCATGAGAGATTTCCGAAATGCATTTCCAAGACCCCAGCCCCTGAACGGGGCCCTTTGGGATCCAGTGTCTGCCAGTCGCCTGTGTCTGACCCCGTTAACTCACCTGGGTGGCTCTGACTTGGGAACTTTCTCTGTGACATCCACGGTTCTTCTCCGTGCTCCAACTTGGATATCAGCTCAGGCTTGGTAACAGAGTGCCCTGTTGTGGGAAACGACACGAGACTGGGCAACGCTGCTTGGGGTTCGGGCCCTTTAAAGAACCAGCCGGGAGAAGGTGCAGGAGCTGGCGGTGCTGGCGCCCTCGTCGGACAAGACTGCTGCACGAGGGAGGTGGGAACACAATTCGCTCGAGTTCCCGAGAAAGGATCTTTGCATCCGAAATCTCAAGCCTAAAATTCACAGCACTCGACGACGATGGTTTGGCTCCTAAGATGGGAAGGGCAGGCCGTTGGGAGCGGCACGGGGACTGTGCTTACCCAGGGGCACGGGGACTGTGCTTACCCAGGGACACCAGGTGCCTGTAGTTCTGCAGCATCACATCCCTGTACAGGTGCCTCTGAGCAGAGTCCAGCAGCCGCCACTCCTCCTGGGTGAAGTCCACGGACACATCCTCGAACGACACCCATCCCTGCAATAGCCCGACCCCGCTCAGTGCTCAGGACCAGATGGCGAGAGAAATAGATGCGGCGCAAGTCCTACTGGGTTCACTGCGAAGAGCTGACCAGGCAATGTGACCCAGGAGGGCTGTGTGCCTTCCTTCTTGTGACACTTTGGGGGAGACACAGAAATCACAACCGAAATACTCTGCCTCTGTATGTACTTACTGATTCATAAGACAGTTTGAGCTCCTCTACCTGCCGAGAACTGTTCTAGTTTTGAAGGATGCTAAGGCGAGTAAGACACAGGTCCTGCCCTGGCTTATGTGGCTCAGTCGATTGAGCGCCGGCCTGCATACTGAAAGGTCGCCAGTTCGATTCCCTGACAGGACATGTGCCTGGGTTGCAGGCCAGGTCCCCAGTTGGGGGCGTGCAAGAGGAACCCAATCGATGTTTCTCTCACACATTGATGTTTCTCTTCCTCCCTTCTCCTCTCTCTGAAAGTAGGTAACTAAATAAAATCTTTTTTTAAAAAAGACACTAGTCCTGTTCTTAAGGCATTTATAGGCTGATGAGGAGAATTTCTACATACACATACACACGCAGTAGTGAATTATGGAAGCCATGAAAACAATGTGTGGATGGTGTCAAGAGAGGTCCCAAATTTCTGTTTCTTCAGGCTATGCTTCCTTGAGGAGATAAAGATTTGATGGCGCACCAACACTGGGTTTTGTGTGATCTCGGGGCGGCAGTCTGAGCCAAGATGCAGACACCTACAATGCACGTTACATTAAGGGAATGGCGAGGAGCACGGTGCGAGGGAACGAGGTTGGGGGCTTGATGAGACACAGAGCAGGGGAGCTATCTCGTGGTCAAACACGGGGAATTCTGGGCTTTCTCCTGCAGACCAGTGCCCTCCAGCTCTTCAGTCGGGAAGAGCTTCTGGGCATTTCTTACAGATCATACTGCATGTATATGACTCTTCAAGCCATGCACCGAAAGCAGAGCCTAACTTTCCTAATATTTTTTAGATACAAAAGAAACATAAAGGGGCAGTCTAATACTTGATTTACATGCCACGGGTGACTTGATTGTGAGGTTCTCTGGGACAGACATCCCTTCTTTGGAGATGACCCCTGAGGACAAAGGGGACATAGAAGTAAGTGCCATAATCAAGATTATCATGTGAAAGTAGCGCTCTAGAAGTGGGGTGGAGGGTGTTTCAAGCAGTAGCCTCTCCATCAGACATAATTTTGCCATCCACAGGGGATTTGTGCGGAGACATTTTTGGTGGTCACAACCGTGGGTGGGGTCCAGAGATGCTGCCCAGCTCCCACGATGCATAGGACCACCTTCCCAACAAAGAATTTTCTGGCCCCAAACATTGATAGTGTTGAAGTTAAGAAAGCCCGTTTCCAAGGGAAGTCAGAGAGGAAGGTAACAGGCTATTATTGGAGATGACTGACCGCCTATTTTAACGTTAGCGGCCGAAGGACTGAGAGGCGGGAGCTGGTTCTGAATGGAATTCATCAGCGATTGGCTGTGGATGACAGAACAGAGAGCATCCGTCCCAGCGACGGCCAAGAGCAGCTGGGCCCGTGCGCGTGCTGTGTACTGGGATGGACAGAACAGGAGCGGCACAGATTGGCCGGGAGACACAGAGAAATCCTGGACACGCTACACTGCAGGCACCTATGGCACGCCCAGGCGGAGATGTCGAGGTTCCGGCCGGAGCTCGGGAGACAGGTGTAGGATTAGGGCACATTTTCGGAAACCAGGAGTGGCTCGGTGGTAGCCGAAGCCACCCGCCAAGGGAACTTGCTCACAAGAACGTGGAGACCGAGGACACGGAGCCTGGGGGACAGTGGCATAAGGAGAGGGGGCCCTGGTGACTGAGAAGGGACACGAAGCAGGAGTTAGCAGGGGTATCTGCAGCATCTGGGAGAGCCCTGGTCTCCAGCGGAGCTCAATAAGCAGCTGCCGAATAAGAGAAGAGTGTCTCGAAAGCCACTGGTGGTGACAGTTTCAGGACTAAGTGACGCTCCTCACTCGATGCAATGAGCTGGGGACATCCACACATCTATCTCCTCTGCCTCTAAAACGACGGCAGGGAGAAACATAAAGACACTGCTGTGTTTATCAGAACAGAGGAGGGCTGGGGAAGAGGATGTCGGCGGGTGAGAAATGTTGACAGGTTTCTGAAGACGGAGAGGAGGCGGGAGAGAGCGGAAGCACTGTGCTGGCCCCTTAATCCAGACAACGCGGCAAAGTCCCAGGTTCTGTTCAGAGCCCGGGGAGACCTCCCAGCTGCCCCTGAGCAGCTGCGACAGGGAGCGGCAGTGAGCACAGGCCGCAGAAGAGGGAGCAGGAGTAACAGAAGGAGCGCCGCCTCCTTGGGCAGTCCCTTACCCATCCTAACAGGGCTTAGTGGAGGGTTCACAGTCAGGAGGCCGGGTCTCTATAAAAGGCAGGGCACAGCCTCCAGGGCTCTACATGAGCTTTGCAACCCAAGAGATAAGCAGAGTACTTTGCTTGGTACCCTGGTATGGTCCTAGCTTTTCTTCTAAGGCAGGGGAAGGGGGGGCCCTGGAGCTTTGATCCCCTCCGCTCGGCCTAAAGACAAGCTGCCTGGGCACGGGTGCCAGCAATTCACACAGAAGATCCCAAGTCAGTCCTTTTGTTCAGGGGAAAAGCTCGCCAAGGACACAGACCGCTGCGTTGCCAAGTAACACATGTCGGCAATCTGAATTGAATAATGAGGTTTTTACCTTTCTGTTCACACAGGAGGAAAAAAAAGGCTTAGATGTAGAAGAAAAAACAACAATCTGAAAAATAAGCCTCTAGTACGGACTCGTAAGACTGGTACATAAATTGAATGTCAGTAGCCAGCAACAGCCCAAAAGATAAAGACCAAAAGAAGTAGACTGGAAACTTGAAAACAAGCTGAATTCTGATACTGAAGAGAATAACTTTGAAGAATTCAAATTGGTGTCTCCCATTGATGTAAGTAAGAGTCTTACTGCCGTCACACGAGAAACGTTGGCCATGAAAACATGTCCATAGACACTGAATATCTTGTTGCTGACTTATGAAAACGGAAAAACCAAAACTCTCAAGAGAAGGCTTGAAAACCAAATGATCTAGGTGACAAAAAGTGAGCTAATCTCTCAACACATAGAAGAAAACCGCAGAAAAACAGAAATGTAAAAACATGAAAGAAAAGTAAAAAAAAAAAAAACGCAGAGGGCTGATCGGGTGAGGCACCGAGAGCGTGATGGGGTCTGGGCGACAAGAGCAAAGAAGAGGCAGGAAAACAATCACAGAAGCCGCTGCAAACACCCCGGGGCACACGAATCTTTGCCCTAAGGGGGTCCATCCAAGGACCAAGCAGCCTGAAAAAAGAATGAATAACCAGACCCTGCCTGGTGAAATACCCGAAACGAGAGGATAAAGAAACGCTTGCAAAAAAGGAGAAAGAAAACAGGTCACCTACAACCTAAGCGAGAACCAAGCTGCCGCACGACGCCTCCCCAGTCTCTCCAAATGCCGAGAGACCATAGAGATGATTTTTCGCGTCATGCTCTGAAGGAAGAGGATTTCAAACCCAAATCCTATAAGCAGTTGATCGTTTATGTAACGGCAGAATAAAGGCACATTTAGATACCCAGACGCAGGAGGCATAAAACCACACAGTCCTTCTGGGAAATGCCCCGGGGTCTCTATCCCACTCGGCAGCCTCTGAGAGAGAAGGCGTGACTCCCAGAAATCGTGGTGGACAGAGAGAGGGGCTGCAGGACTGGTTCCTGGTAAAGCCCAGGGGGTGACTTACAGGCTGTGAAGGGGAAGAGTGCATGGAGGCTGATGCAACAGGAAACTTTTTTAGAAAAGTTTGAATACCTGAGATTTGGGAAGAGGAGCTGCTACAGGGATGGATGGAGATGCTGTTGCTGCAGCCTTGTCGGTTCAACCACAGGCCGCCTGGAGCGGGGTGGGACGGCCAGCCGTGGTGGACAGAGACGGTCTGGCGCTCTGGGTGAGCCAGGACTGCCAGCCCTAATGGTCAGCACTGGGCACCCAAACCCCTCCTTCTACCCGAGTAGGTTGCCAGATTTAGCATTAGGCTACGTGACACGGGCCAGTCGGAGAAAGACGAGTACTGCATGATTTCACTTACAGGTGGAATCTACCGAACAAACTGAACTAACAAACAAAACAGAAACGGATTCACAGATACAGAAGACAGACTGCTGGCTGTCCGAGGGGCAGGGTGTTGGGAGGCTCTCTGAAAATGGAGAAGGGACGGAGGAAAAAAACTCAGACACAGATAAGAGCATAGTGATCGCTAGAGCGAAGAGGGAGTGGGGGTGTCAGGAAGGGTAAAGGGGGTGCACGGTGACAAAAGGAGACTTGACTTGGGGTCGTGAACAGGACAATAAATAGATGGTGTGTTATGGAATCATGCACTGGAAACCTGTATGATTTTATTATCTGATACCATCCCGGTAAATTCAATAAAGAAAGAAAATAAATACAAATACAGGGCACTCAGTTGAATTTGAACTCCAGATAAGCAACAAATAAGTGCTGAGTACAAGTGTGTCCAACGCAAGACATACTTTGTTTTATGTGCCCTGTGTCTTGTCTGGCAACCCTACGCCTAAGAGATCTCCCATTTCATGTTCTTGGCCAAGTTGGAGTTTAAGCAGAGGATAAATTAGCACCAACAATGGGTGGAAAGCTTGCAGTAAATGGGGACTCGAGGTCCCTGTCTGATCAAATTTCTAATGATGTCTCTCCTTAGAACTATTCCAGCTGCCAGCTCTGAAAAAGTTACTTCCACCCACCGTCAAAAGGGCATTATAAAAGTGCCTGCCTCACAATGAGGTCAGGATTATATCAGCTAATCCAGGCAAGGAAGTTAACGGTGACTGGAACCTAATAATCAGCCCTAAATTGTAGGGAATATTATAACTGACCAATTATTATTATTTTGTCACTTTGCCTTCAAACTTGGGACAGCAAAAATAACCAGAGAATGGATAATAAAATGTAAATAATTACTACCCAAGTAGCTAGAAAGTGCAACATGATTGTTAACTAAAAATTTCCCAAATAATATTTATTATGTAAAAAAATAGAAAAAATTGACTGTTGGGGGGAGGTAGGTAGGCGGAGTTGGAAGAGAGTATAGGAAGGATAAATGGTAATGAAAATAATATAATAAAAAAAGACAAAAAATAATAAAA
The DNA here is from genome assembly GCA_004027735.1 of Carollia perspicillata. NCBI lineage: Eukaryota > Metazoa > Chordata > Mammalia > Chiroptera > Phyllostomidae > Carollia > Carollia perspicillata. Next base: position 14,488 of record PVKM010033068.1, read on the forward strand.
AAAGAAAGACATTAGGTGATGCCCACAAAACCCGAGGGAGCAGTATACCTTATTTAAGGATAATATAAAAACAATTCCTGATGTTGATAGAAATATACATTTATGTCTGTGCTGAACGCATCAAAGGTGACTGATAATAGAAGAAAAAGAAAGCTTAGCCCTTTGCAACCACTTGAAGAGGAAGAAACTAAAATAATAATGCAGGGGAAAAGTCAGGAAATGAAAAAAAGAAGAAAAACCATTGACAAGAAAGTGTAGTTACTAAAACCACAAAAGAACTAGACTCGACTGGAATAAAAAACTGGCAATAAGTGAACGACTCACCTCGGGTGTGTTCATTGTCTTCCGCTCCTGGAAACGTCCAGAGAGCCGGGAGGGCCGAGCTGGGGAGAGGGGCGGAGGAAGGACGGCATGAGAACCAGGTCTGCCTTGAAGGCCCCCAAGGCACTGTCACACGGCCACACAGGGGGACCATGTCTCTGACCCCTTAACCCGGGGCTCACCACGGGCAGCTAAGAGAAGCAGGCTTTCCACTGGGGGAAAGTAAGTAGTTTTTCCCTGTTGGTTTCTTACAATAGATAGCCTCCTCTGATTCCACAGTAGACGAATATATCAATAAAACAAGGCCAAGTTCAACTAACAAAGACTTGGTTAAACTAATCATAGCACAGCAAGGACGACGTGCCACACCTCTGCTCCATTATTAAACATGTTACATTCTGAATTTTTTGACGTCCAGGATTTACTTTAAAATAACCCAGCAGAGGAAGGTGGGATGGGGGGAAGCGTGTGAGGGTAAGAGTGTGTGTATCAAGGCAGAGGGGAGCACAGATGAAATAAAATGATCCATACATTGAAAATCGCTGAAGTGTGACAGGTATATGGGAGCCATTACATTATTTTCACTCCTTTAGTATGTTTTGAATATTTCCAGTAAAAAATGTAAAAGATGATACAACAGCAAAAGCCTCCAGGAGATCTGCTCACTTTACTTTGTTCCTTGTATTTTTAGCTCCTTGAGGTTAAAGAATTCATAGGAACGGGAATGAGTGTCCTGTAAGGAAATCTATTTTTTAGGAAAGGGATTTGTTCTCCTTGGGTTGCAGTGTCTCTAAAGGACTTTTTATGAAGAAACTTCCTTTGACTTGTCATTGTGGACAAAACAGTGGCTTGGGATTCGGAGTCAGGGGGCCTTGGCGCTCCTTTTGGTTCTGCCACTAACAAATACTGAAGACCAAAATGATAATAATCCAGGTTTAACAACGTCAGCGATACTGACAACAGCTGTGTAGTGCTTACCATATAACAGCACTGTGCTAAGTCCCTTACATACATTACCCCATTCATTCCTTAAAAGAAGGCAAGATGTAGGCACTATTATTACTACTTTTTTTAAAGGAAATTGAGGGGAGGAAAGTGAAAGTAATACGGTAGAGCTAGGCTTTGAACCCTGGCAGCCGGCTCCAGAAACCTTGCACTCAGCCCTATGCTGAAGACTCCCTTAGGCCCAATGCTGCTCACTTTGAACCTGAGGCAGGATCGTACAACCCCCGGAAACCCTTCCCGCACTCCTCCAAAGGCAGGAATGGGGGTCGGGAGCATAACTGTACATTCCAGAAGTGGTGATGCCCGTGGCTTAAAAGCTGGGCAGAATCCAGG
>PVKM010033069.1:0-16139 GCA_004027735.1 Carollia perspicillata
ATCTCCCCATCATTGTCCATGTCCATGGGTCATGCATATAAGTTCTTTGGCTACTCCATTTCCTATACTGTACTTCACATCCCCATGGCTGTTCTGTTTGAATTTAAGTGCCCCCCCCTTCACCCATTCTCTCCCACAAACCCCTCTCATCGGGTAACTATCAAAATGCCCTCTGTATCCATGATTCTGTCTCTGTTTTCCTAGTTTGTTTTTTAGATTCGATTGTTGATATGTATTTATTGCTATTTTATTGTTCATAGTTTTGATCTTCTTTTTGTTAAATAAGTACCTTTAACATTTCATATCATAATGATCTGGTATGATGAACACCTTCAGTTTTTTCTTGTCTGGCAATTCTTTATCTGCCCTTCCATTCTAAATGATAGCTTTGCTGGTTAGAACAATCTTAGCTGCAGTTGCCTACTTTTCATGTCTGAATATTTATTGCCAGTACTTTCTAGCCTGCAAAGTGTCTTTTGAGAAATCAGCTGACAGTCTTATAGGAACTCCCCTGTAGGTAACTAACTGCTTTTCTCTTGCTGCTTTTAAAATTTTCTCTTTTTCTTTAACTTTTGGTATTTTAATGATGATGAGTCTTGGAGAGGGCCTCTTTGCATCCATCTTGTTTGGGACTCTCTATGCTTCCTGGACTTGCAGGTCTATTTCCTTCACCAAATTAAATAAGTTTTCTTTCATTATTTTTTCAAATAGATTTTCAATTTCTTGCTCTTTCTCTTCTGCTTCTGGCACCTTTATGATGTGAATGTTTAAATGCTTGAAGTTGTCCCAGCAGCCCCATACAGTATAATCATTTTCTTGGATTCTTTTTTCTTGTTGTTGTTCTTATTGGTTGTCTTTTGCTTCCTTAGTTCAAAATCATTGATTGATTGGATTCTTGGCTTCATCCAGTCTACTGTTGTTTCCCTGTAAATTGTTCTTTATTTCAATTAGTGTATCCTTTGTTTCTGACTGGATCATTTTTATGCTATTGAGGTCCTCACTAAGTTCCTTGAGCATCCTTATAACCAGCGTTTTTAACTCTGCATCTGAAAGATTGCTTATCTCCATTTTGTTTATTTATTTTTCTGGAATTTTGATCTGTTCTTTGATGTAGGCCATGTTTTTTGTTTTTTGTTTTTTTTTTGTCTTCTCATTTTGGCAGTCTCTTGTGTTGCTTCTATATACTATGCAAAGCTGCTATGACTCCCTGTCTTGGTAGTGTGGCCTAATGTAGATGTCCTATAGAGTCCAGTGGCATAGCCTTCCCTATCACCCAAGCTGGGTACTTGAGATATGCCCTCCATGTGGGCTGAATATACCCTCCTCTTGTAGTTAAGCCTGGGCTTCCACTTGCAGGCCAACAGGAGAAACTTACCTAGGTCAGTCAGCTGCAAGTATTATCTGTGACCACTGACCACAACCTCTGCCCTCCATGAAGGATCAGCTGTGTGGGGGCAGGGTGGTGGTGCTCCTATATGGTCTGGAGCTGTCCAATGGGTATGCAAGCCATGGGGTTCTCGGTGCTACAAGTCAGAGCTAGCCCCACCTGTGTTTTGCTTGGTGCTACCCTGCCTGAGTTATAAAGCAGTCTGAGATAGCTACTATTTGTGTTGAGCTTGGAGATTCCCAGGTGTAGCCAAGCTGTGAATCTAGGCTGGCTGCTGCCAGTCCCTGACCTGGGGCCACTTAGCAAGAAATATAGTGACTGAGGGCTCACTGAGGCCAGCTGTCAATTGTTGGAAAGGATTTAGGAAGTTGTGAAGCATGAGCCTAGACCAGTCATTCATATGGAAGAGCCACCATTAACAGCTTGAGTGGGCCCATAAGTTGGGTGTAACTGTGCCTCAGGGGATCTCCAGGGGATAACTGTGTTAGCCAGGTTGATGGAGTCTCAGTTGCGGCACTGGCCTGCCAGCTCTGTGGCTCTGTGTCCGGAGGGCAAGAGAAGGGGCAATGGCCTCTCCTCACCTTTCTGTCTGAGAGAAAACTGTCTCCCAGCTCTCGTCTTGATGCTAGACAGTTCATTCTCTCCCTGTATGCCACTGATGACTTTCAAGTGGCTAACCTAGTGCTGGAGCACAGAGGGAGTGAGTCTGATTAAGTCTATATGCGGGTTCTTTAAGAAGAATTGCTTGGGACTCCAGGAGTTTCTTCCACTGACTCAATCCCTGCTGGGTTTTTGCAGCCAGAAGTTATGGGGATTTATCTTTCTGGCACTGTAACCCTAGGCTGGGAGGCCTATTGTGGAGCTGGGACTCCTTGCTTCTGAGATATCCTTCCTGAATTTTATCCAGGGCATGGATGTGGAACCAGCCTGTTCTGTGTCTCCACCCCTTCTGGATGGATGCAATTTCTTCAATTCCATAGTTGTTAGGCTTCCATTCAACTTGACTTCTGATGATTCTTAGTGAAGGATATTCTGTAATTTAGTTGTAATTTTGATGTGTTTGTGCAAGGAGGTGAGTGATGTTTACCTATGCTGCCATCTTGACTGGAATTCCCTAGGCCTTTCCAACAGCCTTTCACTTAAAAACACAAAGAACATGCTGTGTTCTTGCATTTAGGAAACTGATGTGCATGAAGATATGATCCTTGTCCTGTAGAGCTTCCAGGCTAGTGAGAAAGACAGTCAAATAAGCAACATGGGTAGGGAAAGCACAAGGCATAAGAACCTAACTAAATGGAAGTTAAAAAATGTTCAGGAAATATTTTCTAGTGAAACTAACTTTTAAGCTGGGACTTGAAGCATTATACCATTTGGCTAGACCCAGAACAAGAAGTGTGTCCCAGGATGTGAAAAGGTCAGAGGTTTTCCAAGCAGAGACAACAGCACGGGTAAATGTCTAGAAGCTGCAGAACTTGGTGTATTCAAGAAATAGAAAGGGGTTCAGTATGGATGGACTAGAGATCTGAGGGTGGATGGGTGGGCCAAGGCAATGCCAGGTAGGCTGGGTAGAGGAACTTGGATATTTTCCTAAAGCAATGATTTTCAACTGGAATCAGAGGTGTACCATGAACAGGTTTCTCTTTTAGAAAGATTATTAGATTACTGGTAGCCTATGTTATGGAAAGTGGGTTAAAGGAAGCAAGAAAGCCTAATAAGTAAACAATTCCAGAAACCCAGGTGAAATGAAGGAGCCTAGACTGAGATTATGAAATGAGTGCACTGGAGAAACATTTAGATATGATTTTCTGGGATCTCCCCTGGGGGCTAAGGAAAAGCTGACACTGACTGAGAGAACAATGATGAATTCAGTTTGGACTTGCTAAGTCAGTCTTCCCTGCCTCTCTCCCTCTTCTTTCCTTCCCTTCTCCCACTTCATCTCTCATTCCTTCCCTTCCTCTCCCTCCTCCTTTTTATTCTCCTCCTCCTGTTCTCTCCCCACTCCTTTCCCTCTCCCACTCCATTTTCCTCTCCCTCTCTCTCCCCTTGGACATATGTTCAGGCAAGCCATAAAGAACTGATACCAACTGAGTGTGGCATCTCCTCACTCAGGCCTCTCTGTTGACTGCCCTTCATTAAATAACTGCATTCTTGCCTGATACTTCATTTGAATTTTCATTACTTTCCTCACTGTCAGTTAACATACAACTTTCTTCACACTTTTTCTGTGAAAGTACAGACGTCATTAGTTTACCTCAGAAACTTTCCTTTCCAAAACCTTATGCTGAAGGAAACAAAAATTAAGTAAATAAACAAATTTTCCAGGCCTCTAGGGGAATGTCCTTATTCATAGACTATCTTATATAAATGTGCATGGGAACTAGGAAGCTCTCATGCCAAGTATATAAAGTAAACTAAGTATATAAAGTAAAAAAAGTGAACTAATTAATGCAACCTGTTTAGAATGTACTCAGATGTTCTCACTGACCCCAAACTCCTAACCCTAGCCACTCAGGGCTATTGACTTCCTGTCCCCTGTATATTCTCTGGGCTGTTATGAGAGACAACCCTGGAGCAAAGGAGTGCTATGGGCGTCTTTCTCAAATGCTCGTATTAATGGCTGCACATTCATAGAATTGAACTATTGGGAATAATAATTATCATTTGTTTTTAATCTAGCAAAATTTTCATTGCCTGAGAGGAGCACCTAGACAAGTTTGGGGCAGCAGAGTGGTACTAGGAGGGCCACAACTAAGGACCAAGGGCCAATACAACACTTGTATGACCCTAAGAGTGATGCCTCCTTAAATGTGTTTAAAAATTGTGTTTATACAATACACATAACATAAAATTTTTCAATTTTAACCATTTTTATGTAGATAATTTAGTGGCATTTAGTACATTTTCATTGTTGCACAGCCATCATCACCATCCATCTCCAGAACTTTTTTCTTCCCAATCTAAGATTCCGTACCCATTCCCCAAGCCCATGGGAACCACCATTCTACTTCATGTCTCTATGAATTTGTTTACTCTAGGTACCTCATATAAGTAGAGACATATAATATTTGATCTTCTGTGTCTGGCTTATTTCACATAACATAACATCCTTAAAGTTCATTAATGTTGTAGCATGTCAGGATCTCCTTCCTTTTCAAGGCCAAATAATATTCCATTGGGTGTATACACATTTTATTTATTTGTTGATCCATAGTTGGACTTTTGGGTTGCTTCCATGTTCTAGCTATTGTGAATAATACAGCTATGAATGCAGATGTACAGATATCAGTTCATGTCCTTGCTTTCAAATCTTTTGGGTACATACCCAGAAGTGGAATTGCTGGGTCATGTAGTAATTCTATGTTTACTCTTTTTGAGCAGTTGCCATGTTGTTTTCCATAGCAGTTACACCCTTTCACCCTTTCACTTCAATAGTGCACACAGGTTACAGTTTCTCCATAACTTCTCCAACACTTGATTTTTTCCACCATTTTAATAGTGGCCATCCTAGTAAGTATGAAGTGATATCTCATTGTAGTTTTGATTTGCATTTCCCTAAGGATTAATGATGTTGTAGAGAAATACAAATGAAATGAAGATGTAAATGTTTTCATGTGATTGTTGGCCATTTTTATATCTTTTTGGGGGAAATGTCTATTCAAGTCCCTTACTGATTTTTAATTAGATTGTTTGTTGAAGTTTGTTGAGTTGTAGGAGTTCTGTATATATTCTAGAAATTAATTCCTTGTCAGATATATGAGTTGCCAAAATTTTTTCTATTCCAAAAGGTGCATTTTTACTCTATTATTATGTCTTTTGATGCACAGAAATGGCCTCTTAAATTTCATACCTTAGTTACCTCCCTTGCCTCATCATAGTCCTGCCCCCATGTTAGCCTTTGTCTCTTCTGCAAGCATTTGACAAACTTCAAGTATTTGAAACAATCATGATTGCACTTGGGGTTCTGAAAGTTTAATTAAGCTTTCAGAATTTTATTCTTCCATCCTTTGATAACTTGGGGTATACAAATTTAAATGTCTTTTATGAAATATAAACAAGACTTATCCTAATTATAACAAGAAATGAATAACCTTAAAGGAAAGGTAACCAAGAGAACTCCCACTGTGCTATCCCTAGAGGAAAGAAGCAATATCCTAGGCAATGTTCTATTTTACCTGTGTTAACTCCCTTAATCCTTACAATGGCTTTATAAGGTGCATGATATTTGTACCCCCACTTTACACTTGAGGGCCAGGGACAGAAAAGTGGAATAAATTGTTGAAAGCAACATGACTGACAGGTGGCAGAGCTAGGATTTGAATCATGGAAATCTGGTTCCACATTCTATGCTCTTAATCAGTTATAAACTGTAGCTGATATATCATCTTCCTCATATTTAATTTTAAAAGTTATTTCAGGCTTTGAAAGCTTCTAGTGCAGTTGATTTTCAGAAAATTGCATCTTTAGGCTTCACTTAGACATTATGGCTTCTCTCGTAGCATTTATTTCCTTCTCTTGGCTTACAGAAGTGACTTATGTTCCATCCTCACACGAGCAAGACCTGAGCATCCAATAATTCCATCCATTCCTATTTAACACTCTATCCATTGTCATATGGTAAAATTAGGGCCAAGAATTAAACCCCAGGCATATTGTGTTAGAGTAATAATGCTCAATCTCTGTCCTTCCTGCCCCAATGGACTTAGAGAGCTAATGGAAAACTAGACATGACTCTTAGATACAGAAATGCAAACCCACTTGTCTGGCTGAGACCCAGCAAAGGGATGTGGTCATAGCAGGCTCCATGTCTCAGCAGGTCATATCCCTCAGGGAAAGGAATAATTCATGTTCTCCCATATTGTATTTGACTAATGATGTGTTCAATGTCCTCCTGTATTTTTTCACTATCATAGAATTTAATTGATTACATAAACTAGCTAAGCCCAGTCCATGAAATAGAATGTTTCATTGAATCAGGTCTATCTAGAAAAGACTCACTTCTCTAGGTTTGTGGAACATGTTAACTGGTGACAAATATCCCCCATGCCTTCTTTTAATTTGCTTGAGTTAGAACTCATTGATCTAAAAATAAAATAGCTTTCCCCCCTACTGTCCTAATCATTGTGACTTCTCATTTTCTGCAGGGTCCTGTGGGTCTACTTAAAGACTGGTACATGGGTGTATCCGGTGTTTGCCAAACTCAGTGTAGTGGGTCTGGCAGCCTTCTTCTCTTTCAGCTACATCTTCAGTGCCAGCATCTACCTACTTGGAGAGAAGCTCAACCACTGGAAATGGGGTCAGTTTCCTTGTATTACCTAGAGATACTTCTTCTTCACACTCTCTCCCCTCTTCCTGGAAACAGAGGAGAAACTAGTTCAAAGCAAAAAGCAGTGATGCTTGATGCCTTTGCCCAAAGACTCAGGTCTTATCAAAGTAGGCAAAAAAAAAAGACTGGGGGAAGTTCATACTCTATGAGAGAACCCTATGAAATTGTCTGCCCTTCTACCAAAAACAACACCTCATTTCACTTCAAGGCTAAAAATAATCTTTAGAGAACTTAGGACCCAGAGAGCAAGATGTCACCATTCCCAGCATGAACAAATGGATTCTCAGTCTTTCTCCCTTAAGTGAGTGCCTGAGAGATACAAGATGTCTAAATGTCAAGGTTTTGTTGTTGTTTGCTTGTTTTAATTTGGTTTGGCTTGGCTTTGAAGGAAATGGTCCTTTCAGCTCTTCCAACCCCAGCAGTGCTTTCCTGGATGAGTTCCCTCCCCTCTCCCTTTAGGTTGCTTCTCAAACTTTAGTAAAGCATTTACCAGAAAAGATCACATCCTGTACTTGAGATTGAAATTCTCATTTAGACAGGGCAATGTGAATATGTCAGCAAGCTAAGCTTTGTAATTATTGGTGGGTAGAATAAATGTTGCTTCTTCATAAGAAAAATTAATCTTAGGTGACTTTAAAATGAAAAATTGTATTGTCCCTGCTTCCCTCACTACCCCAAGCCCCCAAATATTATTTTGTTGGAGAATTAACCACCAAAAAGTCAGGTTACAAAATACCATGTTTTTTTTTTCCCTACCCAAGGAGAAGTGCAGGAACTGTACCCTGATTTTGTATATAAAGAAGGCAAGAGTCACATACAGTCCCCCACATCACACACCCACATGCCATTCTGTTCTATCAAAATAGAAATGGCAGAAGTGGCATCTTCCGCCCAATCTATGAACTAGTGTGAAAATATAAGCTGTGTCTGAAAAAAAAACCACAACAGTTTCAGAAGTTTCAGCACAAGAGTGTACATTTCTGAGAGGAGAATGAAGCCCTGGATAAATCAGCATGCATTTGGCTTTTTCACATGTTTTCTACTTGTGGAGAATTTAACCAGTTAAGAAAGTCCCAAAGGCAATATCCTCCTTGAAAGCAAACACTTAAAAAATGGAATACTAAAAATTACTCCCAAAATCAGGACTCCAGATCACAGGAAACTATCCAGAAAAAACAATGTGTTAACATTTCAGATGTGTTGACATCTAATTCTAACTAGTTTTGGCTCCTTGAAATTCTGGGTAAAGATTTCTGAAGCTTTCCCCAAATCTTTATTTTTTAAAAAAAAAAGAAGAAAGAAGAAACAAATCCATTTAAAATTGAGAAAATAAAGATGTGCAGCAAAAAATCGATTACTCAGAGCTCAGAGAACAATAACTTTTTACTAAATCAGTTGTATTTACTTCAATAATGATTAATTTTTAAATTGTTAAATGGTAACTTTGAAATATCCATCAAATTACAAAACAAAATTTTCACTGTATTTAATATTATTGATTCACTATTTTCAACACCAAGCTCTTTTTAATAAGCCTTGTTGTTCTGTTGTATGAGTACTATATCCAGTTTTTCACCATAATTAGGACCCATGAGCAAACAGGCTGGCATCACAATGTGGACCCTCATTTGCCTTGCACATCTGTGAACATTTGTGTGAGAGACAGATTACTGTAAGGAGATGGAGATTGCTGTGTCTCTCATCTCTCCTGATTTTTAACTCCTTAAGGATAGAATGAATAAAAGGTCATTCACGCTATATAGCATCAGAGTAGTATCATAAATGTGTTAAATTCTGAACATATCTTAATTACAAATGGTTGAATAAACATTAAAAGAGAAATCAGAGCCCTGGCTGGATAGCTCAGTTGATTACAGCATCCTCCTGAAATGCCAAGGTTTTGGGTTGAATCTCTCTCTCTCTCTCTCTCTCTCTCTCTCTCTCTCTCTCTCTCTCTCTCTCTCTCTCTCTCTCTCTCTCTCACGCACACTCTCTCTGTCTCTAAAATCAATAATTTTTCTAAAAAAGGAGAGAAGTTAGATCACTTAAAACTCCAATAGCTGTGAATACTTTTAAATTGCCTAAAATTAAACAGAGCTATCTATGCAAACACATTTTTCCATGTCCTAGTCTGCTTAAAAGACTAAGGTTTTCCTCAATCATGTAACCTGTGTTAATACCATTCAGATGACCCGTAAGTAATGGCAACTACATGTCTCCATGTAGTTTTGTGTCCATGGGCATATAGTATCACATTGTCTGGGCTTGGACAGTCAATTGTATGGTTCCTCTATTTCTAGTTCTACAAAACTTCTCTTCTGGGTCTATGGAAACACCTACTAAGTAGCCACCTACTCTGTCCAAATTCAGCACTAATTTTACTTTCTCACCTCCTTCCACAGCCTGAGACTCCTTTGATAAGGACAGAAACTGGAAGGAGTGTATTGGTGATGCTGTAGAAAGCAGTGGTTAGGAGAAAGGTTTTGTGCCAGAGTGCCTGGTTTCCTAACTTGTCCTTAACCCATAACTTACTTACAAGAGATCTTATGCTCTTGTAGATCTCTGACACTTTGCAAGGCACTCATTGTCTTTTGTTTCAGTTTTCTCTTGTGCATCATGGAGACAGTATTAGTACCCACCTCCTAGGATAATGGAAAACCATATGTAAATGGCTGGGAAGTGTCAGGTACCAAGATTGGGGCCTAGCACATAGAGTTAGTCACTATTGCTGTTAATCTCATTCTTCTTCAGCAAAAATGTGCAACCTTCTTTTCTAAGTGGATATTCTAATCCTCTCCTGCTAATTTATGCATGAATTATCAGTTTCTCTAGCTAAGGCAATTAAAATCAACAACCACCTAAATGAATGCAGATTGACAGAGATGGTGCAGTTCCTGAAGAATTTATTGTGAAATAGGAGGTCAAGCTAATTCAAGCTAGAATTAATTGGAATTTCTGCTTCTGAAATCCTGAGACCCATTATGCCCTTAGTTAGGAGTCACTAGCCAAATACTGAGCAGTCAAGCAGTATCAGTCAAGACCCATCTAATATGCAAGTATCTCTCTAGCATTAGTTCTTCACCTTGACTGCACATTATGAAATGACTAGGCAAATTTTAGAAATACTAATATAGAGTAATGGACAATGAACTGACTGCCTCTTGCTGCACCTACTAATATAGGAGGCTTGGGAGCCCATGACCCCTCTACTTACACCCAGGAGGGTTATGGGCTGAGGTCTGAGACCATAGATACTTTCCTCTTAAAAATAGTTTATCAACTGAAATTTTCAGTCTGGCCAAGTGATCTCATGATGGTGCCTTGGGAACAATGAATTAAGGCCTTCCTTTAATACTATTTGCTCTAGGGCAGATTTTTTTAAAGGAGATTTTATTGTTAAAAGCTGCTTAGAGGCCATCTAGTCTACCTTCTTACTTTTATCCATGAAGAAATTTGTTACAAGGTCTGCCTTACATGTTGTCCCTGGTCATTTCGTAACAAAAGAATCTTGTCATGAGATGATTCTTCATGTATTTCTAAAGCACTTGTGCCTTTCTTGTCCTAACTTCTTCTCCCTGAACAGTCTCCTCTAGATTACTCCTTATCCCTCTTCCTTGGCCCTTTCCTCACAAGGCTTTCTCCAGCAGTCCTCAGCTCCGTTTATTTCCTGCAACTTTTGCACTGTGACTGTACTCATCAGTGCTCAGATCTCATCCCTGTAACACCTCATTCCCCCCAACCATCTGCCTTCTCACCCTTTTCCAAGCCAGCTAGCTAAAACAAGGCACATGTTCTTCAAATTTTCAATTCAAAGTCTAGCAGTAGCTTTTGTAGTTGTAGATACATAGGTGTAAATCTTTGTGAATTGTATGTGTTCACTTGTCCTGTGTTCTGACTATTGGAATAATAAGATGTATAATTACATATAGTATCCATAGTGATATTGATTATGGTTCCTTTACCATGCCAGCAGAAAATGTTTGGATCTTACATAAGATGACCATTAAATGTTTGGCCTAAAATATCTCTACTCCTTAGTACTAACAGAGGATGATGAAAGAACTAAACTCAAAAGTGGACCTAACTCCCTAACCACCAACTAAGAGATCTTCCACTATAGGAAAACCTCCCGTCAATAAAGAAAATAATAATAACAAACAACACTATTTCCCAAAGTTTGAAATCCATTTTATGAACTCTGGGTGAGATAATATGATCTAAGTCAACAGTTTTCTTATCTCTAACCATTCACTGTGGAAACACAGTAAGAGAGGAATTTTGAAGATTCAAAGAAGCCTAGAAACTGCTCAGCCCCATGAGAATACAAGACTAAAGACCCACCCCCACTCACTAGAAACAAAAAAAGAAAATAATATTTCTGTTATATTCACACCATGTAAGTTTATACAGAAGGAAACGACTGTTGGAGTTCCACACAGATACACTTGGAGGAGAGTGCCTTCTCTAGCACGTTGGTGGGTATGTGAGAGATTTCCTTAAATTACATCCTCTTGCCTTGGAAATGTGTCCTCAACTTTCCACTCCCTCAAGTCACAATGAATGTCTTCCTATGTAAGAACACCTGTTTGGGAAACCCTGAAGTCTGAAGTCTCCCTCTGTTCTTATTTGCACAGGTGACCTGGGGCAGTCAAGGAAGAAGAAGTGATTATATGCTGTTTTGCAAGAACTAAAAAGGAAGAAAACATGAAAGTTTTCTTAATCTTTTTTTTTATTTGGTGGGGAGAGGTGGTGGAGAAACATAAGAAAGTAGAAAGGACAGTAAACAATATTTAAATTTAATAAGAGGGTTATGAAGGTAGATTAATTTGAGGACTCCTGGATTTTGAAAGGCTTACTGGACATGCCAAAAATAACTCCTGCTGTTTCAGAATTTGTTACCTTCATCTGACCTCTGTGGGGGACAGTCTGTTGTCAAAATCTGGCCATAGGCCAAAGAAACTCATAATTCAGTGTTAGAGAATGTTTAGACAGAGAAAAGAATTTAGGATCATTCAAACTCTTTACAGAGGCAGTTGTTGCAGACCTAGATGAGAAGTTACCTGCATGAGGCCAAAGACAGTGTGAGAACTGAGACAAGAGCTTTTGTCTCCCAGATATGTTAGTTCCTAGTCTTGTGCCATTTTTTAATAATTCCAACTTTCCTAAAAATAAGCATTTTCATAAGCTAGCTATTTTCATGGACTGCTCATCTGTTGTTTTCCCCCCCTCAATCTGGATAGAGTGTAGGGAGATGGCAGCTACTAAAGTTGTCTACCTGGTACAGTATAACAGCAAATTAATTGGGGCAATGAGAAAATAAGTTATAAAAAATATTAGGAAATCTGTCCCCCTTGTGGGCAAGCATTCTGGGAAGGTATAAACTCTGAACCTGGTGACACTGTCAAAATCTCTTCTATTCAAGTATTGATTAACTTGCCAAATAAGAGTATATTTTACTTGCTGAACAGTCTACCTGGGAAGTGATATGGTTATGAGGAGTGCGGAGAGTGCTTTGGAGCAAATCACTTTGCTGAGTTAATTTATGATTTAACAAAGCTGACTGTCAGTAAGCACATTAATAAACCCTAGTTTGAGTTCTCTAATGGAATTTCTCAGGTCTTACAGGCATATTTGGTAAAGAACACAGACAATAAATGTCTAGTGATGGATAGAGATAGTCAGATATAATAGTGTGTCATAAGGCCCATGCGGATTGGGTTGTGGGCACTAGGGTAAATTGTACTTGGGCTTCACAAGCAAACATAGTACAGGAGAAATTTGTTGAAAATGCATAAAATCTGTTAAAACTGTGCCTGGGACCAAATAAAACTTTGGTTGCTACATAATTGACCATTGTGCAATATATATTCCAGCACTAGAAATTCCTCAAAAATATCAAGAGTGGTCTTGCAGGGTTAGGGAAGAGAGCAGGCTATACCTGTAGGGCAGGCAGTGTAAGGCAAGACTAGGATGGGCACCAACAAACCTGCTTGGCCCCTACTTCTCTACACTGATGTAAATATGAGCCTCAAGTATTTCCAGATTGAGCTGGAGACACGCTCGCTTTTCCTATACCTGCTGCTTCTTGGCTGCTCAGAGCACCTGGTCTCAACAGGAACCCAGAAGCAGTAGTCACAGTGGAAATTCCCCAAATATGAAGCCCACCAGGATCACCCAAATCCTCCACATCCCAAAGATGAATGTGGCTGCATGCTTCTTAGAGTCATAGTAAGCTCTTGGCTGGGATGAACATGCAGATTTCTATTTGTGGCTTTACTGTCCTCAGGGTCAACTTAAACCTTGATTGCTGCCTGATTGGCCATTGTGCATTATGTATCCCAATACCAGAAACACCTCAGAACCCTTTCCCATTGAGCACAGTGCACCTTGGTACTGCTGTAACTTTAGAAAAGAGAAGCAACAGGACACCTATAAAGAATATTGATTAAACATTCATTAAAAGGTATGAAGTGCCTACATAAGGCTGCATTAGGTTATTAGTGCTTAAAAAACAATACATTAAGCTATTAGTGCTTAAAGAACAATACAATAGATGAGTAACTAGCCGTAATGTTTGTATAGTGTCATGTGATTCACAATCATACCTACCACCATGTTCTTATTTTATCCTCACAGAAATCCTATAAGCAGAAAATATATTGTATTCTCATTTTTCAAATGAGTAAACCAAGTTTCTGATATTGGTGTGCTGGCAAATGTTTACAAACCAACTCTCTAGAAAAAAATTTTAAGGTTCTGCTTCATAGTGTTTGCATATTTCCATGGTATAAACACTCTACCATGGCCTTGTTCAAGCTATAGACCGTCACCGAATGCAGAGTTGGGAAGAGATGAACAACACTTGGTCCTGGAGAGCTGGTATGAGCTGGCTCCAATTCAGAACTGGGTTCAGTGGAAGGAAAGTACTGGTCCGAGGTTACACAGACGGTTGCCTCTCAAGCCTACCTTCGTTTTTATTACAGGCAAAGCAGTAACTGGTCTGAAAACCTTTATTTACAAAAGCAGAAGTGTTTGTATATTTGCAAGGCAAAAGAAGGTGGTCAGGGGACCCCAACTTGGTGGAAACTCTGACCCATGCATACAGGCAGAGGTAGGAGCAACACCACTACCTCATGGACCTCCCAGGTCCCTGTGCTTATTACGTTCTGGAGGCTGTCTCACGTGTGAAATCGATTTCGAATTTGGGAGCAGCTTTATTATGTTTGCCTAAACAATACATTAGCCCTACCCCTTCCAAAAGAGTCATACATTTCTCAAGCTATTTCCAGCTTCTCTGCACCTACTCACAATACTTGTCATAACAGGAAGTCAGTCTCATATACTGTAATCCACAAACACGTTGTGCCTGCACATGGGGAGTGGGAGCAGACCAAGGAACAAGCAGGGTGAGACCAGGCCTCCCAGAAGGCTTCCTGGCTGAGCAATGAACCCATCCCAAAACTGGGCATCCCCGCTCTGAGGGCCAAGAAACCAGAATCCACATCCAGACACTGTTTTCCTTTCTCATGCAGTTGGTGGAGGTTTTTTTTTTTTTTTTTAATAAAGCATTTGAGTAGGCAGCAAAGCCCATCAGGACTGTTTATTTATAGCTGTGGATTTTCAATGCTGTATAAATTAGAAACCATTGCTGAATAAGGCCCATGCCCACTCACACATGCAGGGCCGCTGTGAGTCTTTTCACAGAGTTTGACTGTACACAGTCTAAAATGGGAGAAAATGACATGCTCTGAGTCAAATG
This sequence comes from Carollia perspicillata, assembly GCA_004027735.1. Taxonomy (NCBI): domain Eukaryota; kingdom Metazoa; phylum Chordata; class Mammalia; order Chiroptera; family Phyllostomidae; genus Carollia; species Carollia perspicillata. The sequence continues at coordinate 14,470 of PVKM010033069.1, forward strand.
ACAGAGTCACAGCTAAACTGCAAAGCAGAAAACCAGCAATTATTTTTCCTCAGCACAATATGGGGAGTACGACAGGTGCAATTATCCAATATTATTTAACAGCAATGGTTCACAGTATAGGAAGAAAATAAAGGTTTCTATGTCTTGGAGGAAAAAAAGAGAGAGAAAGGACCTGCCTTCTAGCTCCTGTTTCTGTGGATTAAGCTGTGTTACGTAAATTGAAATGGGCCAGGATTCCAAAAAGGAAGGAGAACCACCTGGGTCCTTCACCCTTCCTCCTGAAAGTTCACAACCTGTGTCATTAGGGACTTCTGAGAAAAGACCCCTAGCCTTGGGGACCCTGAACATCCTCCTTTGAAGCAGTGGCTCCAGGTAAGATTGGGAGGAAGGTTGAGTTTGCCGAGCTCCTGTCCCTGAGGGGGGAACCTTCTCCTACATTCACTCTCCCTCTCTCAGTTGAATTAAAATGAGGTTAAAGAGTAGGCAGCCCACAAAGAATAATTTTCATTACCTTAATAAAATTCCCCTCCTTTAGCCTCCAGAATGCTTTTATTCCTACTCCCAAGCCTTTCCTTAAACTGATCACCCTGCCAGGAAAGACCTCTCTTTTTCCAGCTACTAATAAATGTGTTGTCTTCATGGCTTCAGAACTTAGTGGAGCATCACTTCCCAGTTCTCCTAAAAAGTTTTCTCTTGGTTCTCCAGGCACTGGTTTCATTCCCTTCTTGATACCCCCATGGCAGACCATGTCAGCCCTACACAGTGTTCTGTTACTCTCTTCTCCATCTAGCCTCTTGGCTTTTGTTTCTGTGACGGTATGGACTGCTGGAAAGAACATAATCTTCAAAACCAGACCAAACTCGAATCTAAATCCTGACTCCACCTCCCACAATTTATACAGAACTTGGGGAAAATAGTTTATTTTCTGAGCCTTGGTCTTTTGAAGTCACACTATAATACCCACCACAATAAGATTTAAAGTGGTGGAAGCAAGCAAGTGCTTGGCACCCAAGATTCCTCAACCTACTCTGCTCAACTGTAAACTCATGGAGGCCATGGGTCATGTTTCTATCCCCTACAAGGCCCAACTCAGCACCATGAGAACATGCTAAAAATACAAACTGACTGAAGGATACTTACACCTTAATCCTATAGGCTTCCTCCCCTAATATCTTCCTCATCTCCTGGAAACTGAAATTCTCAACACAGGACTCCCTGTTTCATTCAAGATGCTCTCTCCACTTATATCCCAGAATCCTATCAACAATGACGATCAAGTTATAGTTTCATGTGACCTAGCAGTAGAAAACACATTGATAAATGGGACACAGGACAAATAAATTTTGATAAAGAGACAAAGGAGGAATGGCCTGGAGAATAAAGTTAGCAGCAGGTGAAGCTCCAGACTGGACAACTGAATGACCCTGACTACCCCAGGGATAGCCTGTGGGTAAAAAGCTTCAAATCGGGAGACTGGTCTTTAAGATAAAAAGTGGGACAGGGGGAGCACTGAAGACAAATCTGTGCATCAGTTTGTTTCCCTTTAGGGACCTGCTCACTCCTTCCTTGCAGATGCTATCTGCTGTCATCAAGACCTGGTCTGGTCTGACTCAGTTTATCATACTGGAGGCTTCTTCAGCCACTGCTGGAGTGTGATTCTTCAAGGACCA
>PVKM010033070.1:0-16130 GCA_004027735.1 Carollia perspicillata
GTGCAGGTATCAACCTGCCCCATCTCACTCCATCTCCAGAGGCTACCTGGCTCTCACCCACTTCCTGCTACCCAGGGGTAAACTCAGGGTCCAGGACGACCAGTAGCCATCAGACACTGGATGCATCAGGCCTGGTTCTAGTCCTGACTACTACCACTCTCATGTTGTGTGGGCCTGGGCAGTTCTGAGCCCCGTGTGCAAATTGGAGCCCTTAAACCACCTTCGTGCTGCGTGGGGCAGCATGCGAAGCGCCTGCGCAGGTGGCCCAATCAATGTTCAGTGTTCGTTCTGTGAAACTGTTGCTGGAGAGGGAATCATGCATTTAACAGGGGTCTGGAGCCTGACCAGTGACCATACTCTGTCCCTTGGTTTCCTAAGCCTCAGCTTCTCCTTTTGTCAAAGGGGTGAAGGGAGACTCCAAGGAGCCCACAGGAGGTGATGCAGAATTCTCCCTGCTGTCCATGGACCTTGGGGTACCCATCACTGGTGCCTATCTGAAGCTGGCGGAGCCGTGCCCTCAGCATGCCCAGGCAGGCTGCCTTCCAAGGCTGACATTCCCAGATGTCTGGTGGAAGGATGTGGGGGGTTGCACAGGAATGGCAACGCCCTGCTCAGCTGGAAGGGCCCTTGCTTATCAGGCCTGGGACAATCACCGGGGTGTGGGATCACCCCATGCTTCCCCTTCCCTAGGATGGGCCCTCCTGTGTGACCCTCCAAAAGCGTCTGCTCCTCTCTGAGCCAGAACCACAAAAGTTTTCTTAAAGAGTGTCTCCCGCTGGCCTCACCCCATGTTTCCAGGGTACAAAACCCACACGTTTTCGGGTCATATTCAGGGGACCTGGGCATCCTATGGGATCCCTTTGTCAGATGGAGACAAAGAACATACAAAGGAACAGCCCAGGCAGGCCTCCTCCTCTCCAACTTCCCCTTGGTGCTTGCCACCCCAGGTGCAGAAGGTTGGGAAATTCCTGTGGGGGGTGCCCACACACTAATTAAAAAACAAACAAACAAATACTAACAGCTGGCCCACCCCCTTTTCCTCCTGCAGCTAAAGTGGCCCCAAAAGCAGAAATGTGGCCACGGGATGAGGAGGGGGCCACTGGGGTCCTCTCAGATCCGCAGGTGGTTCTCAGGCTTTGAAGTGCTGGAGGGGCCCAGGGCTGTGGGGTTCAGATGGGGGAGGGCTGCGAAGCAGGGCTGGGGAAAGGGTCAGATCCAACCACTCCTAGACACTGTGGCGGTGCCAGATTGCGGACCTCACTGCTCCCCCAGAGTCCAGGAAGTCTCGGTTGGCGCCCCCACAACCACAGATGTTGGGGAGGAGGAGGACCACTCTCACCCCAGGTCTCAGAGCTACTACGCTCCAGACAGCGGGGAGCCTGGCGGTGCCCCGAGCCCTGCAGAAGTCCGAGGGTACGTGATCTCCGAGGGCGGGACCGGGGCTCCCCTCACTCACCCGGTTCTTGACCTCTGCGGAAAGCCCATACGAGGGTCCCTTGTTGAACTGCGTGGAGCTCATTTCGGCGGCGGCGACGGCGGGACAGACGGCCTGCGGGGTGAGACGGCAGGGGACTCGCGGGTCCGGGCCCCGCCTCCGCCGGTGATTGGCCCCCGGCGCACATGGCCTTATAAGGCGGCGATGCGCCGGATTCCTTTGGCCCAGGACTTCCTGAATCCTCTTAGCCGCCTCGGACCCCCCTCCCCAGCGGAGAGCCTTATCCCCAGCGGCGGGAAGGAAACTGAGGTTGGGAAGAGCAGGGGCTCTGGACTACCAACGCATGGCACACCTGCCCTCTCCCTGCTGGGGGCCCCTAAGTGGCTCTCAATTTTCCCTTCTGCATGGCGATGGAAGACGGGGAATTGTTTAGTGGGACCCTAATTCCCTTGGGGCAAGAATAAGGACCCCTCTCTGCCACTGAGAGGCATCTTGCAGTTTAGCCCCCCTCCAGGAACTCCCAGAGCTGGGTGTTGAGCAAGGGAACTAGAGGAGTCCTCAGAGGGGGCCACTGGAGCTGGGGTTCTGATGGATGACTAGGAGTTTGCTAGTCTAAAAGGGATTCATGTTCCTGGCAGAGCAAAAGGTGATAAGACCTAGGGGGACTGTCAGTGGTCGAAGGTGTATAGAGAGCAATCAGATATATTGGGAGAGAGGGGATGAGAAGGGGCCTTGAATTCTGGGCTGAGGAATGATGGGGGGTGGGGTGTGTATGAAACAGCTGAGAGCCGAAGTCAGGAGGTGCCCTGGGGTTAGGCTACTAAGCACACCAGGGCAGGCACACAGCTGGCACTCAATAGGTGATGTCTACTTGTACAGATAAACCAATAAATTAATAAATAAAATAAATTAATTCACTTATTCAGTAATTTGTTCATTTATTCATTCACATACCTATTCATTCATCAAAAGCTCTGTGGGCCAGTCCCTTGCTAGGCAATTCTGGCTCCCAAGAGACCTTAGCTCTTGCCCTGCTCACCCCTGGGGAGACAGAGCCAGGCACAGAGCAAGTACAGAACAGAAAAGGGGGCTGGGATGGAGGAACCTGGAGGGGAAGTGGGGGCTTCGCTGGAAAGGTCAAGGAAAGCTGCACAGAGAGGAGACATGAGGTGGGGTGTTGAAGCATGTGTAGGAGTTTGACACATTTGACAAGTGGCTGGTTGGAGTCTGCGAGGGCTCAGAGATAACTCGCTGCTGTCTCTTCCCTGGAGAGCAGTCATCCCTAATGCCCCAACTCTCAATGTCTCTTTTCTTTCTCTGCCTGTCATTCTCCCATTCCATCTATCTGTAGACTCTACCCGAAGACCTCGGACTGATGAATGATATGATTCTGTGTGGTCCTCCAGCTGCAGTGTCCCGCCTTGGAGCCTGGGTTCAAATCACGACTGCCCACCTGGCTGCGTGACCTTCCGCAATTATACTCCACTTCTCTGTGCCTCCCTCTCCTGTCTGTAAAGCACCTACTGCCTTTAGGGCTGAAATCTTGGATTTATGTGTGTAAACCCTGAGATAAGAGTTGTTCAGTCAACAGTCAAAATCTTAGGGATTTTGACCTCCATCAGGGGAGCCTGGCAGGGAAGTCTTGAGCTTCTGCAGCTGCCCTGTGCCCTTGACACCATGGCATTCACTGATCCATCAAGGGTGACGCCCGGGGGACTGCAGGGGCTGGAGGACCTGAGGTTGTAGGGGCCTTGAGTGGGTGTTGGGCAGGGGTCTGAACCTAGGTGTCCTGGTGGCTGGGCAGAGGGGGGTTGTGGGTGCAATGAGGACTCTGGGGTCCCTTTCTGGCTGCCACTTCCACGGCAACCCTCTTTCTGCAGTGTGTGGGCTCTGAGTGGGGTGCCAGAGGTTCAAGGTGGGACCCAGGGCTATGGGCACCTCCTGGGGGTGGGGGCTTCAGGCCCTCCTCCTGCTCTCTGCAGAGTCACTGTTTATTCCTGGACACTATGGTGGAACAAGCATGATACAGGAAAACAACAAAAGTAACAATAATTTCAGCCTGTTAATTTGGGTCAGTAACCTCTCTTGCTCAGTCTGCCATGTCTCCCTATTGCCCCCTCACCAAAAGTGTCCTCCAGGCTTTTTCCTTGCTCTGCCTCAGGGCCTTTGCTTGGGCTACATCCTCTGCCTGACATTCTTTGTACCTGGTTCCTCCACTGTCCTCCTTCCAGCCCCTATTGGAAGGTCACCTGCTCAGTGCCTCCCCTCTTCCAGCCCCACGTAACTCTCAACCTGACCCATTTTGGCTACCGCCCAATGCCCCCTTCCCCTGCTGGTCCACACACACACAGACATCCATAGCATCCTCCAAAACCCAGCTCAGCTTCTAACTTTCCTGCTGTCCCCAGAAGGGTGGTGTGGTGTTTGGTCCTTCTCTATTCCTTGTGGTTTAGTGTTAGAAGTGTCTCTCCCAGCTTGTCCTTTTTCCTGAGGGTGACTGTCCTAGGAGGCCAGGCAGTCATCCAGTGGTTGGCCGCACAGTTTGGATGTGTGAAGTTTCATTGGTGTCATGCGTCCCGTGTATCTGTAATGTGACAGTGAGTACTGGAATGCTGCAGCCAGACACAGCAGCTGCCCACCACGTGGGGCTATTTCAATGTAACTTACATTGATAAAAAATTAACTACGTTTAAAATTGTGCTCCTAGGCCACACAGGACACACTGCCCTGCTCAGGAGCCAGTGTGGGTGATGCATTGGGCCTTGCTGGATGTATCGGCAACCCACAGCACCTGCCACAGTGGGGCAGGGGGTGCTCTCCAGGTCAAGGGGATGAAGTCGGCCTGGCTTCTCCATTGGAAAAGATGATTTTTTTTCCTGCCTTTGCAACCAACAAGAGATGTGGAGGGGAGAGGGATGCAGGATGACCCATAACAATTTCAAGAGTGTACTTTATTGAGCACCTACTGTATGTTAGGTACCACGCAGAGCATTTTCTACGAAACAGGAAGAGAATGACTTCGGCCTCCAGGTTGTGGTAGCTCAGGTGTGAGTCTGTCCGTTAACTATAAGGGCATTGGGCTCCCAGGATTATAAAATCTGGCAGGTAGGTCTGGAAGGTTCTCCTCAGCCTCTGGGTAACACCCTTCCCTGACCAACCAAGTCAATTCAGAACAGCCACACCAACAATGCCCCATGCCCTGGCCTTTCTCAGAGGTCCCCATCTGCACCCCTCACAGTGGGGCATTCAACATCAGGAACCAGAACAGACACCGTCTTGTCTGTTTGCACATCTACATGCTGGTCCCTAAACTCTGTGAAAGCAGACACTGGCCTGTGTGACCACCACTGTGTCCCCAATACACTGCAAGAGTCCTGGGCGTTCTATGCTCATTTCCCTAAACCGTTTGCTGCAGACTAGGGTTTCCACTGTTCTTCAGGGTGGTTGCTCAGGGTCCTCATCCCATGCCTCGTCTCCTCCCGCCTTCCACGCCTTAAATTGTGGAGTAGAAGAACCTGGCATATTGTAGGCTAACACTTAATGGAGGAAAACAGAAAGTTGGGAAGTGTGAAGTGTGGGTAGGTTCTCATCAAGAATGGGAACAAAACGAGGCTCAGCTAAACCAGACTCTCCTCTCACGCAAGCGCGTGGCTTGTAACTACCCGTCACCAGCCGGCGAAATTGCTGGCTCGGGTGTGGTACCCAGAGGTCCGCCCAATCGCCAATATGTGCGATGAGGGGAAAGGCGGGGCACTCCAGTGCTATATTGCGTCAAGGGGTCCCTCCACTCGGGCCAAGAGGCCCACCAGGGCACCCAGGGGCCTCGTGGCGTCATATGGTACTGCGTGGTACCCGCAACGGTTTACAAAGCGAGCACGAGCTCGGTCACTCATAACGCAGTATTTAAAGTCAAATAACAAAATTACTTTACAGTCAGAGCGACGTAACTTACACTTACAACTGGCCTGGCTTTCTACAGCGCCACCTCAAATAACATCTCCTACCTAAGGCTGCACTTACCTAAGGTGTCTTTGATCACGTAACACCGTCATATATTTACTAGTTTTACCGGCAAAGAGCGTCCTGGCAGCCGCACAAGGCATTGTGGGGGCAATTTGCAGAAACAGGGCAAACGCAGTCCCCGCCCCACAGCACGGCCAGGCGAGAGGGCGGGGCCGCCGTGGGCTGTCCGTCGGCATCCCTACGTTCCCCGCGAGCTCAGGAGGGCCGCTCCTGCCGGCGCTGCGCCTCGCTGGTGTCAGCAGGGCCGCGGAGGCGGAAGATGGCGACGGTGGCGGCTAGGGCGCCCTGAGGAGCGCGGCGGCGTAGAAGGAGGCCCATGGCGGCCAGGAGACGCCCTCGGGGACCCGCGGGCCGCTAGGACGCGACACTGGGCGGCATGTCGGAGCACACAGCACCCGGGGCCCCGGGGCCCGGGCCCAACGGCGGCGGTCCTGCCCCCGCGCGCGGGCCCCGCACCCCCAACCTCAACCCCAACCCGCTCATCAACGTGCGCGACCGGCTCTTCCATGCGCTCTTCTTCAAGATGGCAGTCACCTACTCGCGGCTCTTCCCGCCCGCCTTCCGCCGTCTCTTCGAGTTCTTCGTGTTGCTCAAGGTGACCGCGGCCCCGACCCCCAACCCTTGACCCCAGCGGCCGAGTCCACCCCCAGACCTGCGACCTTTGACCCTAGCCCCGCCCAGGATAGTCAGTCCCTCCCATATTGAGGTCTATACCCAATACCATCTCTTGGATACCCACCCCTTTTTTTAGCCGGCCGTTCCAGCGCCTGATCCCCTAACATATTACCCTCGAAAGTCCGTAGTCTCATCCCGTGGGTGGCCCCTGATCCCGAATCCAGGAACTCCCATCACTTTACAGGCCGCACCCATGCTTGGCCTTCATGACCCACTTCCTCTGGGCCTGGGGCCTGGGACCTGGGACCTCTTTCCAGCCCTGTGTCCTCTGTCATGCCACATGAGGTCCTTAGCCTTGGGAGGACTCCCCCATCCTGCCATCTCGTGCCTGTCCTGGCCCAGGTCCCTAGTCCTAGGCTTGCTAAAACTTGAAAGGATTCTAGGCTCCCCCTCCCCCCTCAGGACACACCCCGGAACCACCTACCTGCACTGGAAGTGCACTTTTACCACTTCCTTATGCTTCCCCTTTTCTTGGGGCTGTTCCCCTCCTTGGGACCTTCCACCAGCCCCCTAACCCCATCTCTTCCTCCTCTGAACCTTACAGGGAATATGACCTAGCTGAGGTCATCTCTCCAGAGTTAGTGACAAAGTCACAGTCATTGCTACTATTCATGTTTTAACAAGAGGCTGCACAGGAACCTCCTTCCCATCCCCCCTCAGGTGGCATAGAGGTTTCAGTCATGAGAGCAACTTCCAAAGGACCAGCATTGATCCCGGGTCCCTCCAAGGAGAGGGTCTGCTCACTCAGGTGTGGGCCCAGAGCTCACTGGGCCCCAGGGTCCTGGGTTCCTGAGCAGAGAGGTGGTCCCAGTTGTTGCCTGACATGGAGGAGGAAAGGGAAGAATAGGCATTTAAGTTTCCTATCAGAGTGCTGACAGGGAGGAGCTTGGGTTTTTGACATTACCAAGCAAGCTTCGGGCTCACTTCAGCTTCACTTTGAGGCTGATGCTGGAGGTAGAGGTGCTTGGGTTGCCAGCCAGCACCAGAGCCTGGAGATTGGGGCTGAGCATAAAGGCTTCAGGGTTAGCTGTCTGATTGCTTCCCACTGCAGTTGTGGGTCCCAGCACCGCCCCCTGCACTTCACGACTCCCATCACCAGCTCTGTGGTCCCCAGACACCATGTTGACGAGAGGGGTTGGGGTGCAGGCCCGTGGGAGGCTCCTCTGGCATTACTCAGTGCCTCACCTGGCCCCCTCCTCCTCAGCTGTGTTCTTGTCTTCAGCATCTGTCTGCTGAGACCTGAATGCTTAGGTGCTGCAATGTCTGTCTGCTGAGATTTTAGTGATGCCCTAGTCCCCGTCCCCTTGCAGCATTTTTGGCTGTAAAGGAGAGAAATAGTTCATATTGGCCCAGGAGAGATCTTGGAGCTCATGCATCTGGGGAGTCTGGGGTGGGCTGCTGCCGCTTCAGGTATTACTGGGTCCAGGCGTGCAGCAGTGTGCTCAGAGGCAGGGCCTCTCCCCATCCCTCTCAGGTCACAGCCACCACCATTGCTGGGCCGGGAGTGTGGGTTCATGGTCCCGTAGGGATGGGATTCTGGCAACCTTACTGGTGACTGTGTGGCCGTGGGAAACTCACCAACCCCCTGAGCATCAGTGTCCCTGTCAGAGGGCAGGGAGGGGCTTTGTGCTCTGGTCTCTCCATGATCCAGGCTTTTTCAAGTTGTGGTTCTGGATCACACAGTCTATTAGTCCATGAGAATAGGAATTTGGTGCAGGAACATGGGGGTGTGGGGGTGGTCATGGGCTGTGCCGGCCCAGCAGAGGGATCACTCCAGTCTCTGGCTGAACAGTCACAGGAGTTGCTAGTTCCCTAGCACCCATATTTTTCTAGGAAGGTGGGCACTACATTGGGCAGTTAGGCTCTTTCCCCAAGGGTGGGGCAGTAGGTGGGATGCATGGGGGTGATGCACTGGACATGTCCTCTTGGCTGGGAGGGTGACTTCAGCCAACTGGGGCCCCATGTGAGGCAAGAGTATCAGGAAGTGAGGTGGACTCTTGGGGAGGAGGATGCACCTAAATAGACCTCAGTGGAGGGCCCTTTTGATGCACTTACTGTGAGCCAGGCAGAAGGTGCTGTTGGTGAGGTAGGGTAAGGTCCCCCTACCTCAGCCCTTCCAATACCAGACTGCTTGTTCTCTGTGGGGGGGGGGGCCGTCCTGGCCACTGGTGTGCCAAGGGTGGTGTGTAGCATCCTCTGGCACTGTCCCCTTGACTCCAGGAGCACTCCCAGTATATAACCAGAGATGCCCCCAAACCTGACCCCATGTCCCCTGGGAGCAGGAACACCCAGATGAAGCCCTGCTGTCCCCATTTTACTGATGGGGAACTGCTTCAGGTGGGACGAGCTGGCCCAGGCTGCAAGGGTTGGCCGTGCCTGCAGTTCTAGCCGGCCCTGCCTTGGTGGGAGGGGTGCAGTGTGCCTGGCGGGTAGGGGAGGCTGTTTTTAGCTGGTGAGGTCAGGGGCATTCTGAGGACAAGGCTGAATGTGAGGCATCTGGGCAGGCCTCTTGGGGACAGTGGGGACCCAGCAGGTGGCCCAAGGGTGGTGGCACCTGGACTCAGTCTCCCAGGAGGGGAGAAGTTAGTTGGTCTCTCCCCGGGCAAGGACCCCACATACACACAGGAGCGCCTCATCCTGGCTCACACAGAGCAGGTGGTCAGGACTTTGGACCAGTGACACTCCCAAAATTTGTGCTGCCAGGAGGGGCCAGAGCGAGTTTAGGGCTTAGGGAACCTCAGAGCCCCAGGGTTCCCTTTCTTCCCCACAAAGCTGAGGCCTCATTGTCAGATGGGTGCCCTTGCCTCCAGGCCCTGTTCGTGCTCTTCGTCCTGGCCTACATCCACATCGTCTTCTCTCGATCACCTATCAACTGCCTGGAGCATGTGCGGGACAAGTGGCCACGAGAGGGTGTCCTACGCGTGGAGGTGCAGCAGAACTCGAGTCGTGCGCCCGTCTTCCTGCAGTTCTGTGACAGTGGTCACAGCAGCTTCCCCGGCCTGGCCGCGGCGCCTGGTGGCCTGGAACTGGAGGAGGAGGAGGAGGAGGAGCTGACCATGGAGATGTTTGGGAACCGCTCCATCCAGGTGATCTGGCCAAGTGCATGTGCAGAATGACATTGCTGCTGGGGAAGCTCTGGACCTTGCAGGGCCCAGCTGTTGTGTGGCCTTGCAGCAGGATGGAGGGCTGCGTGAGGCAGACTGTCACCTGGAAAGGATTAGTCTTGTTCTGGGAGCACTGAGGACGTCCCTGGAGTGTCTGGGCTGAGAGCTCTAGCATTCCTGGCCATCCCAGATGGCGCAGCTGCCGACGGGGGTGGGTGTGTGGGGCCTACAGTCTGCAGGGAGGGACGTGTTTGTGCAGTCAGAGGCTAGGGTCCTGTGGGTAAGACAGCCAGTGCAGGTGGGGTATTGTACAGACCTCACCCAGGTGGTCTCATCCTCAACTTTGGGGCACAGACCACTCACCTGGAGAGAGTCAGGTGCTTGATGTTAGGTGAAGGGTCTTTGGTGAGGTGCTGGGCAGAAGCCCTCCAGCCCCAGAGGTGGAGGGCATTCTGGCAGAGGCTAGGGGTCACGGCGGCCAGGGGCAGAGAACATCTCCTTTCAGGTGGCAGGAGAAGGGCCTCTGGGCCAGCCCCCCGGTGCCGAGGGCCCACTGACGCCCTGCCTCCTGGTGACCCACAGTTTGAGCTGGACATTGAGCCCAAGGTGTTCAAGCCACCCAGTGGCCCCGAGGCCCTGAATGACAGCCGGGAGTTCCCCTTCCCTGAGACACCCTCAAAAGGTATGTGGTTGCCAAGGTGTCAGGTGGAGTCACCTGAGCAAGGGAGTGGGGCCACACTCCCGGATAGGGAGAATGGCTGTTCCCAGCCTCCATTTCCCCATCTGTCAGCAGCATGTGAGGCCAGCGGAGGTGGTCGCTCTCTCTCTCTCTCTGGGTCCCTGCATCTGAAGGTGGGAGGCGGGATGGCCAGGGTTCTGCAGGCTGACAGGCCATGCCCACCCACAGTGTGGCCACAGGATGAGTACATCGTGGAGTACTCCCTGGAATACGGCTTCCTGCGCCTGTCGCAGGCCACACGACAGCGGCTCAGCATCCCAGTCATGGTGGTCACCCTGGGTAAGTCACCCTGAGAGAGGGCCAGGGTGGGGGGTGGCTCAGAAGCACTTAAGACTGAGGTTGGGGGACCATCCCTGCTGCAGCTACAGGAAACTGTCCCCCAACCCCCTATCTCATTGGACCGTCTCCCAGGTCCTGCGCAGTCATAGCACTGCCCGGGCTGCGTGGGCGGTGGCTGGTGGGGGCCTAACCAGGTGCACCCCCATTGCTGTGCCACCTGCAGACCCCACACGGGACCAGTGCTTTGGGGACCGCTTCAGCCGCCTGCTGCTGGCCGAGTTCCTGGGCTACGATGATATCCTCATGTCTAGCGTCAAGGGCCTGGCCGAGAACGAGGAGAACAAGGGTGCAAAGGGGACCAGCAGAGGGTGGGGTCGGGCAGGGGCTGGAGGGCAGGCAGTGGCACTCACAGCCTCCCTGAATAGGCTTTCTGCGGAACGTGGTGTCAGGCGAGCACTACCGATTTGTGAGCATGTGGATGGCCCGAGCTTCCTATCTGGCTGCCTTCGTCATCATGGTCATCTTCGTGAGTGTTCTGAGGCTGGGCTGATGTGCGGGATGTGGGGCAGGTGGCCCTTCCCCAGCTTCACGTGCCTTCACTTACAGACCCTAAGCGTGTCCATGTTGCTCCGCTACTCCCATCACCAGATCTTTGTCTTCATTGGTGAGTCTCCCCACCAGGTAGTGGGAGGAAAGGTGGGGTCAGCCCCAGGCCCCCATGGCCCCCCACCCACCCCCACCCCCTCCGAGGGACACCTCACCTGGTCTGCCCGCCCACCACCCTCTGCCCGCAGTGGACCTGCTGCAGATGCTGGAGATGAACATGGCCATCGCCTTCCCTGCAGCGCCCCTGCTGACTGTCATCCTGGCCCTTGTGGGTGAGGACACCTCTGCCCACCCTTCCGCCTCCCCACCCAGACACCCACACCCACCTCCCCTCTGTCCCTGGTCTCCCCACTATGTCCACTGCAATCGACGGCCTCCCGCAGGGATGGAAGCCATCATGTCGGAGTTCTTCAATGACACCACCACCGCCTTCTACATCATCCTCATTGTGTGGTTGGCTGACCAGTATGATGCCATTTGCTGCCACACCAACACCAGCAAGAGGCACTGGCTGCGGTGAGTGCCACAGGGGTCCAGGTGGGGTTGGGGTAGGGTCTGGACAGGCGGTGCCTCACTGTGCCCCCTGCAGGTTCTTCTACCTGTACCACTTTGCCTTCTACGCCTACCACTACCGCTTCAATGGGCAGTACAGCAGCCTGGCCCTCGTCACCTCTTGGCTCTTCATCCAGGTGAGGGGCCTGCCTGTTCCCTATGGTCTGGCCTGTGGGAGCTTTGGCCCTGGGCTGGGCCTGACCCACCCCCACTGTGCCTCTAGCATTCCATGATCTACTTCTTCCACCACTATGAGCTGCCCGCCATCCTGCAGCAGATCCGCATCCAGGAGATGCTGCTACAGACACCGCCTCTGGGCCCTGGCACCCCTACAGCACTGCCGGATGACCTCAACAACAATGGGGGCACCCCAGCAACTGCCCCCGACCCTACCAGCCAGCCCCCCACCCTGGACCCTGGCTCACTGGGGGCTGGTGGGGTCCCCAGGCCCGTGGTTGAAGCGCCCAGCTCTCTCGTGGCTGCGGCGGCCTCAGTGGCTGCGGCGGCCAGTAGTGACCTGGGCTGGATGGCAGAGACAGCTGCCATCATCACAGACGCTTCTTTCCTCTCTGGCCTGAGCGCCTCCCTCCTAGAGCGGAGGGCAGCCAGCCCCGTGAGCCCCAGTGGGGTGTTCCCTCAGGGCGTCCAAGCCCCCCAGGACAGTGTCCCCCCAGGTGACTCCCCAGCACCTGACACAGCATCCCCATCGGCCGGAGTGAGTGGTCCCAACTCTGAGTCCCTGGCCCCGGCAGATGAAACCTTGGATATTGGCTCCTAAGTCCTGGGGAGCTGAGTGCCTCTGTCCCTGGCTGCCTGGGCCAGCTGGGTATGACCTGGCTGGGGGTTCCTTGGGGGCCAGGGAGGCTGTCCCCAATGTGTCTGGGGCTGCACAGTCAGCTTTGTGTCAGGGTCTCTCTGGACTGCCCAGGAGTGGACTCTTCTCCCCCAGCCATGGGTCCTGCCTACAGCCTGTCCCTGTCACATTTGTGTGGGTCCCCTCAGCCAGAAAAATCTAGGCAGGCTGATGAACTGGGGCAGGAAAGTGGGTGGGGTCTCCATGGAAGGCGCTGGAAGAGGTTGATGAAAGGTTTGGGGCAAGCTGTACTTAGGGGCAGAGCCTAGCAGGTCTCTGAGCCAGGAGAACACTAGTGGGGGCAGCCCTCGCTGTTCTGGCCGCTCAGCTGGTGCTCCGTCGTGCGCAGTGCCTTTTCCATGGCCCCTGTCCCCATGTGTGTGTGCCAGGGCTTGGGTATTGGCACAGGGACATGGTGTGCGGGTGCCAGCTGTCAAAGACAGCAGCCAGGCGCTAGGGTCCAGCCTTGCTCCTGCGCAGAGGGCCAACAGCCCCACGGCCCAACCAAGTCACTTGGTGAGGACTGCAGAGTGCTCATTCCATTCTATTTAATTGCAGTGTACAAAATTGTGTTTGTATATAGAATAAACTGTCTGTTGACAGCAACCGGCTGTGTCTGCATGAGCCAGGCGCTGAGATTAGCTTTTGCATGGTCCGCCCTCATGCAAAGCCAAGTGGGCTGGGCGTGGTGGGGCGTGGCCAGCTGCACAAATGGTAGGTGGAGACCTCAGCAGGAGAGGGGCCCTGGCATTTCCTGTCTGACCTGGAGCAGGCGCAGTAGCCCCTTTCAGGTGCCACCAGGGAGCTGGGCCAGGAGCTCCCTGCGCCGCACCAGTGCCTGGTGGAGCTTTGCTCGTGTGTCCGAGATATGCCACTCCAGTTCCTCCAGCTCTCCTGGGCGTGGCACCCCTGTGGGCAATGTGGTGGGTGGCTGGCCATTGGAGCAGAGCCAGACGGGACACTCGAGTAGCCCAGCCCCCTCCACATTTGTGTCCCCTACTGACGCAGCAGGCTCTAGCAGGAAGCGCACACGACGCTCCCTCAGCACGGTCTGGTGTATCCGTGTCCAGTTGCTCCGACCTGCTGGGGCAGTTGGTGTGTCCTGCTGCTGCTTCTCCAGACCCCTGGGGACAGAATGAGTGGTGCTAGACTACTGTTCCCTGAGAAACAGATGTGCCTGCTTTTCTCTGGGGTCAGGGTCCCTGAGTAGGCTGTGGGCAGTGGGAGGCAGGGACTGACAAGTTCAGCTCGAGTGGGAGTGGGGCCTGCAGGTGTAAAGTGGCAGGCCTGAAGGCGGAGGTGGGACCAATCCCAGAGCCCCTTACCTCGGCTCAGGTTCCTTCTGCCTGTCCAGTGGCTCTGTGTTGAGGGCTCGGTGGATTCTCTGTGGGCCAGACCGAGACTGGGTTGGGTTGGGTTAGGTTGGGTTGGGTTGGGAGGCTGGCCACGCCCGCCCGCCCTGTGCCATCTTCTCACCTGGCTTGTGTGCAGCCAGTACTGCAGCCTGTTGCCCCTCCGGATGCACGGTAGCACCAGGTGGTAGAAGATGCGCTCCCCCAGGGAGCTGAGCAGGGCACTACCCAGGCCCAGGCAGAGCAGCACAAAGAGACCCGAGAAGTGGTAGATGCCCATCTGCAGGGTCTGCAAAAGGGTGGGACACAGGCACAAGCCCTTGTGGTCATGGCAGACCCTTGGGGAGCCCTGGCCTGGCGGGGACAGGTTGGACCAGAGCGGTGCAGAGCCAGGGTGGTGCAATTAGATTGAGAAGCTAGGGCTCCACGTTCTAGAGCGAGGTTTCAAGCAGGAGAGGGCATTGGAGCTGGGGTTTGTAGGGTGAACGGGAGCACATGAAAGCAGACAAATCCATGTCTTGAGTATAAGCTGGGAGTCGGCCACCTCAGTTGAGGCCCACGCAAGCTCAGGGCCCCAACACCTACCCCCACCCTATGTCCCAAGCCCTGTCCCACCTCTGTGACAGCGAACACCCGCTTTCCACAAGGCACCATCTTGTACCACTTGTCATGCAGCAAGTCTATGAAGCCAGAGGACTTGTAGCGGCTGATGAACTCAGACAGGTTGGAGGTGAGTGGTGAGTTCTGAGGGAGTCCGATGCCATAACCTAGAGAAAGCCAGGAATTAGGTTGGGGCCAGGCTGGAGACAGTCTGGGGGAGCTGTACCCACCTTGAACCCACAGTGCAGTGGTTCCCTGCTGCCCCAGGATCGGTGGTCCCAGAGGCCCCTCACCCTCAATGGCGAAGGGCTTGCCCACAGTCAGCAATTTGCAGTCAGCATCAATGGAGACCTCATAGTCCAGGAGTGACTTGTCCATGATGAAAGCATTGAGCTTGGGGGGGTCACTCCTGTGGGGATGTAGATGGGGTGAGTACCTGCCCAGTTGGGTCCCTCTCCGCCCTGCCCTACGCATGGGCCTCACGTGAGCATGGCGACACCGTGAGGTGTGGTGGGTGCGCTGTGTCTCCGCATGTGTGCGTGCATCTCGGGAAAGCTCTTCTTGATGTAGGCTTCCGCGCTGCTCTCCCACACGGTGCCGAAGTGGAAGCCTTGGGACGGGTGGTGCAGCTGCAGGCGGGCGACTGGTCAGCACCAGGCCGCCCCTGCGCCCTCACCGTGCTCCCCACCCAACTCTATTCTGGGCACCAGCCCAGGCCCAGTGTTCTCAACCAGTGTCTTGTCTCCTGGATGACACAGGGCCAGGTCATTATCGGCGGGGAGGGGGGGCATCCCAGGCACTGCAGGTATAGAGCAGCATTCCTAACCCCATCCTTGCAATGCCAAGAGCACCCCCAGTGTGATAACCACACATGTCCACATGCATGGCCTAGCGTCCCCTGTGGGCAGAATTGCCCAGTTGAAACTGTTCTAACTACCCAAATGTCCATCTCCACACAGACCTGGCCTCGGCCTCCTCCCCTGCGTCTTCCACGGCTCCCTGTTCTCCCTCCTCTGATCCCATGGTCTGTCCCACAAATCCTGTGGAGCTGGCTCTGCCTTCCGAACACCCACAGCCAGCCCACTGCTTACCCGCTCTGCAGCCCCCATCCAGGCCCCACCATGCCCTCCACCATCCGTGATCCTGACGCCACCATGGTCTGTGCAGACTCCTACTGAATGAGTGTGTGGCTGCTCCCCAGGGGACTGTCGCACCAGTGAAAGCCACACCAGCTAGATTGAGTTTCCTAGAACTTTGTCACGGTGGACGAGGAAAACACTCTCTCTGCTGTTCTCCGTGGATGTTGAGCACTTGCATTTGATGAACTTAATTTTTAAAGTGGCCTCACCTGAGTGGCTAGTGCATCACACAGCACAGTGTCTAGGTTTTACTCCAGTTTACAAAGGACAGGAGAGTGGGGAGCAGCAGAACAAGCTGAACACCCCTCAGGGGACACAATCAGTAAGATTCAAACAATGGGAGACACTATGGGGTAAAAATAAACCCCAAAAACTTCTTTGACAAAACATTGAGGGACAAAAGAGATGAGAGAAAACCAAGAGCTGAGGGCCAGCAGGTTTCTACCGTCTGCAGCGTGTGGGTGTTCAGGTTCCAGAGTCAAACTGTCAAGGTGCGGGGAAGACAACCGGGAAAGGGGGCCGTATGTTTGTCCAAGTTCCAAGTGTTTACGGTGACATGACATGAGGTCCGGGATTCGCTTCATCAGAACCCAGTGACAGAGGTTGGTGATGGATGAAAGTGGCTGGCACTTGATTTTGGAGCCAGACAATAGGTTTGTGCATGTCCTTTGCTCCCCACTCAGGGATATTCAAATTTTTTATTAAAAAAAGAAAACTGCCCTGGCTGGTGTGGCTCAGTGGATTGAGCGCGGGCCTGCGAACCAAACAACCGT
>PVKM010033071.1:0-16131 GCA_004027735.1 Carollia perspicillata
ACCCAGCCCTCCCCACCTCCCTCCTCCCTTGTTATTGTCCATTTGTCTTTTATAATTGTTCCTGCAAACTCTTTTCCCTTTTCCCTTGTAATTCCTTCCCCTCTCCCCTCTGGTCACTGTCAGCCTGTTCTCAATTTCAGTGTCTTTGGTTATATTTTGCTTGCTTGTTCATTTTGTTGATTAGGTTCCTGTTAAAGGTGAGATCATATGGTATTTCTCTTCCACCGCCTGGCTTATTTTACTTAGCATAATGTTCTCCAGTTTCATTCATACTGTCACAAAGGGTAGGAGCTCCTTCTTTCTTTCTGCTGCATAGAATTCCATTGTGTAAATGTACCATAGTTTTTTGATCCATTCATTTACTGATGGGCACATAGGTTGCTTCTAGCACTTGGCTATTGTAACTTATGCTAATATGAACATTGGGGTGTATAGGTTCTTTTGGACTGGTGTTTCAGCGTTCTTAGGACATAATCCTAGCAGTGGAATTGCTCAGTCAAAAGGCAATTCCATTTTTAGTTTTTTGAGGAAATTCCATAGTGTTTTCCTTAGTGGTTGCACCAGTCTGCAATCTCACCAACAGTGCACTAGGGTTCCCTTTTCTCCACAACCTCTCCAACACTTGTTGATTGTTGCTTTGTTTATGATGGCCATTTTCAACAGTGTGAGATGGTATCTTATTGTGGTTTTAATTTGCATCTCTCTGATACTGATAGTGATACTGAACATCTTTTCATATGTCTCTGAACCCCTTGTATGTCCTCCTTGGAGAAGTGGCTGTTCAGGTCCTTTGCTCATTTTTTAATTGGGTTGCCTGTCTTCTTAGAGTGGAGTTGTATGAGTTCTTTATATATTTTGGAAATCAAACCCTTGTCTGAGGTATCATTGGAAAATATGTTTTCCCATATGGTTGGTTCTCTTTTCATTTCAATGGTGTTTTCTTTAGCTGTGCAGAAGCTTTTTATTTTGATGAGATACCATTTGTTTCTTTTTTCCTTTATGTCCCTTGCTCTAGGGGACATATCAGTGAAAATATTGCTGTGTGGAATATCTGAGGTTTTCCTGCCTATGTTCTCTTCTAGGACTTTCATGGTGTCATGCCTTATATTTAAATCTTTTATCCACCTTGAATTTCTTTTTATGTATGGTGTAAGATGGTGGTTGAGTTTCATTTTTTTGCATGTAGCTGTCCAACTCTCCCAATACCATTTGTTGAAGAGACTATTTTTACTCCATTTTATGCTGCTTTCCACTTTGTTGAATATTAATTGACCATAGAGACTTGGGTTTATTTCTGGGCTCTCTGTTCTGTTCCATTAGTTTATGTGTCTGTTCTTATGCCAGTCCCAGGCTTCTTTGATTACAGTGGCCTTGTAATACAGTTTGATGTTAGGTATTGTGATCCCTCCTACTTTGTTCTTCTTTCTCAAAATTGCTGCATCTATTTGGGATCATTTATGGTTCCATATAAGTTTTTGGGATGTTTGTTCCATATCTGTAAAATATGCTATTGGTACTTTAATAGGTATTGCACTGAATCTGTAAATTGCTTTGGAGAGTATGGACATTTTGATAATATTAATTCTTCTGATCCATGAACATGGTATATGTTTCCATTTGTTTGTGTCTTCCTTGATTTCATTCTTTAGTGTTGTGTAGTTTTCTGAGTACAGGTCTTTTATCTCCTTGGTTAGGTTTAGTCTTAGGTATTTTATTTTTCTTGTTGCTATATCAAATGGGATTTTTTTCCTGATTTCTTCTTCTGATGTTTCATTGTTGGTATATAAAAATGCCTTTGATTTCTGGATATTTAGTTTGTATCCTGCTGTTTTGCCAAATTCACCTATTAGGTTGAGCAGTTTTTTGGTGGAGTCTATAGGATTTTCTATGTCCACTATCATGTCATCTGCAAACAATGACCGTTTTGTTTCCTCTTCCAATTTGGATGCCTTTTATTTCCTTTTCTTGTCTGATTTCTGTGGCTAGGATTTCCAATACTATGCTGAATAGAAGTGGTGAAGGTGGCCAACCTTGTCTTGTTCCTGATCTTAGTGGGAAAGATTTTAGTTTTTGCCCATTGAGTATGTTGTTGGCTGTGGGTCTCTCAATATGGTCTTCATTATGTTGAGGCATGCTCTCTCTATTTCCACTTTGCTGAGTGTTTTTATCACAAATGGGTGCTGTACCTTATCAAATGCTTTTTTCACATCTATTGATATTTTGTCTTTGTTTTTCTTTATGTGATGTATTATGTTTATTAATTTGCAAATAGGACCTGGTATTCTTGAATAAATGGTAGCTAGATGCCAGGCACACTGTGGCATCCAGAGAATGGTCGGAGATCTGACCTTGAAAGTCGAAGGCCTGTCCTGGCTGGGTAGCTCAGTTGGTTAGAGATCATCCTGATAAGTCCAGGTTTTGGGTTTGATCCTGAGTTAAGGCACATACAAGTGTCAACCAGTGACTGCGTAAATAAGTGGAATGACAAATTGATATTTCTCTCTCTCAAAAAACTATAAGGCCTTCATTAAGAGTAAAAGGATAGTTCAGTCCCTCCAATTCTTCCCCAGTCCTCCTTGATCCCCACCCTTGACAGCTGTCAACAAAAAAAAAAAAGAGAGAGAGAAAACGCATGGACAGGGACAACAGTGTAATGATTGCTGAAGGGAAGGGAGCATGGGGACATGGAGGAGGGTAAAGGGGGCATAAATGGTGATGGACAAAGACAACTTGGGGTGGTGAACACATAACACAGTGTACAGATGTTGTAGAATTGTGCACCTAAAACCTGTATAATTTTGTTAACCAGTGTCACCCCCAATAAATTCAATAAAAAGGAAAAAAATTAAAAAGAGTAAAAAGGCAGTTTCAGTTTTGCAAGATGAAAAATGTTCTGGGGACGGGTGGTGGTGACAGCTGTACAATAACATGATGTCCTTAATGCCCCTCACTGTGCAGTTCAGGTGGCTAAGGTGACAAATTTTATGGTATGTCTCTTTTACCACAGTTTTTTCTTAAAGAAGAGAAAGATAAAGTTGGAGCCTAAAACTACCCAGGTAACAGTAGGGCATGCAGAGTAATGTGCACAGCTACCACTGTGTTTATATCAGCCCAGCAGGGCAGTGTCCCTCAAAATGGGTATAGAAAGAATGATAAATTGATTTTCAGAAGAAGTTGGTATATGTTATTTTAAAAAAAAAGTTAAAGTAATTATTATCAGAAGAGAACTTAAGAATTTTCTTTGCTTTTTCCCTTTGTGTTTGCTGTTTAATTTTTGTTTGTTTCAGTTCAAATTTACATGCAAAATGGCGCCTGACACGGGCCTCGGCCTGCAGTGCCCACGGCGTCATGGATGAGACATGAGACAAGTTCACACAGACTACCGAGTCCTGTGGAGGAAAAGGGACAGCAGGGCTACTCCCTCAAGTGGGGAACATCTCAGAATGGCCTGGCCATTCTCTCAAGGGGAGAGCAGCTGACCCTTGCCTCGACTAGCTTTTATTGGGTTTAATTTGCACAGGAATACAGGTACAGCTCATTAATCATTGTCAGGCAGTAAGGATCAAACAGTAGATAGTATACAAAGGACTACTAGGGCTTCTTCTGAGTCAGGGTCTGTTAGCTAAAGGGCTACAAAACTTTGGAAACAAACTCATTTCCTGCTTGGGCCTTTATCATTTAACTAAGAGCAAAGCAGGCTTCACAGGATTTTACATATCCTTTCCCAGGCCTGATTACCTGGGGAGCCTGCCCTTTCCAGCACAGGGCTGCACTGCCCTCTATCATTGTTTCAGGCTTAAGTCAGTCAGAGGAGGCAAGATAGCCAAGAAATTTAGGAGACTTCTCACAGACAGAATGATGACTCAGGCTTTGTCAAAGCCAAGGGGTGAGGGTCCATCTCCCCCTTTCTCCATAGCCCCCCAAGTCCTTCCCTGGGGCCTCCATGTGATCATGCCTGTCTTAGGTCATTCCCTGCTTGGGGAATCTTACCCATTATTGGCTAAATGATCAAGCATTGGGGGCCAGTTATGAAAAAAGGATCAGAAGCAGCGCTTCTGCCAGGGAGATAAGCTTTCTCTCCTTAGTGACTTACAGTCCAAAGGATGCTCACTCAGCCTTAGCCATGGGGCTTTATAGCTCCTGAAACCAAGCAGGGTGGTTCCCAACAGGCACCAGAGACTTTTTAGGACTAGGGATTCCTGAGGATTTAGACCAAACTGCTCTTGAGGAGGTATGTGTGCTGAGCACCTGTTATGGGCTCCAGCCCTGGGTTCACAACAGGGTCATGGAGCCTAGCAGACCTGTGCCTGCTCACTGAGGCTGGTCACCTCATTAACTGCCTGAGAAATTTGTTCTGGGAAGGGAGGTTATTTTTAGGGATTATAGCTGTGCTTTGGGTCACAACCTGAGGGTGAAGTCAGACTATCATTATAAGGAAAGGTCACTGATGAGATGCCTGAGCCTCAAACCCTCAGGCCCAGGATGAAGCAGCTTCCAGACACAGCCAGGACAGGGACAGCAGTATCTGTCCCAGCTGAACACCCTGGCCAGAGATTTGACAGGGAAGTGCCCTTGAGGGGATATCAAGGAGTAGCCAGCCCAGTTCTGTGTGTACCCCTGGGAATGACAGTGGCAGAGCTGTATTCATTAGCTAGATATGGGTCAGAACAGAGAATGCTTCCATAAATCCCTCCAGTGGCTGTCTGATTCACCCCTCCCCTGTGCCCCAGGCATGCTGGTTCCTGGAACAGGCTGCAGCCCTTATCTGGGATGAGTCACATACCAGTACTGTAACCAATGCAGATCCAGCTGCCTGCTACTACAAAGGCCAGTACTCAAGAGGCAGGTGCTGATGTAAAGGAAAATGGTTTATTTTCAGGTTCTGGCCATCTGGAAGATGGAGGAACTCATCTCTTAAAGCCCATCTCTACCTTGTGGAGGCAGAGATTTTTATGAGGAGGGAGAGGGAAACAGAACAAAGAGATTAAGAAAGGGGGCTGAAAACTTCTCTACATGCAGATGAGTGCAGTTCATTCCGATAAGGCAAGTGATGGTCTGGTGTGCATCATCCTGGTTTAATCATCCTGGCTTCACGTCATCCTGGGTCCATGGTTGAAGGTCAGCAAATGTCTTGGATCTGGGATGCCTGAAGGTCATGTATCTCTTGAAGTTAGTTCCCAGAATTCTTATATAAACATGCTGTTTATCTTCAAGCTGCATATAGTCAGAGCCAGCACTTACAATGTCAAAAGAATGGTGAGGTGGCCTATAATTTCCCACTATTCAATTTTCCACTGTTACAGTGCCCCATCTATCCTGCCCTGCTCTGTATAATTCTATGGCATCTGCCAAGAAGCATGGTAGATATTCATTTCCTCTTGCCATCTTCAAAGACACACCTTGCATAGACTTTTCCTTAATAAACTTTGTTAATTAACAGACTGGAGTGATCAGCCTCTTTCTTCAGTCTCACCTTGCCCTCAGTTACAGAGGTAGATTTTCAGTATTGGGTTTTTTTCCCTGGGTCTGTGTGTTTACACATTGTCCCACTGAAATCACAGAATTTTACAGTGAAAAGAGACTTACAGCTCTTAGGGGATAGAAAAAAAATGAGTTTAAGAGATTTGGACAAAATTTTACCATTCAACTATTTATGATTCAGACTGTCAGGCCATCTGAACAAAAGTGTGGGGGGTGGCATCTTTTATACTCCTCTGCTTAGAATTCATTCTGTAATGTAATATGTGATGTTGGGGAGGAAACTTTTTTTTACCCTTTTAAGTTCTTTGACTGGTGTAAAAATCAAATTGACATAAGACATATTAACAGAGGAAACACAAATTTAATTACTCATGGAAGCCTGTTATCCTAAAAATAACAAAATGGCTATCATCATCCAAAGTGAGAGGCAATAAGCATTTATTTGAAATAAAAAAGGATGGTACTCAGGAAACACTGATTCAGGCAGACACCCAAACAGTGTCTTTGTTAGGAGACCAAGGCAAGGGGTATTCATGACAGAGGGAAGGACAGTCACATCAACAGAAGGGAGTCATTTATGTTGGAGCAGTGAGCTCACATAGTGACACTGATTCTAAAGCAGGTTTTTAGTGTTCAGTCCGACAGCTGTCAGACTAATATTTATAGTATCGGCTTTTTTGTTATCCTTGCAAGCAGTTCTTTTTTATTGCATTTTCCTTACCATTTATCCTCTTTTATACCCCCCTCCACTTCCAATGACCACACTTGTTGTCCATATCCACGAGTACTTTTTCCTTTTTGTTCAATCCCCTCACCCCCCTAGGCCCCTCCTCAGAGCTGTCATCTGCTCTCTATGGATGAGTCTGTCTCTATTTTGCTTGTTAGTTCAGTTTGTTCATTAGATTCCACATATGAGTTATATAATAGGGTGGTTTTTTTTTATCTGACTGACTTATTTCACTTAGAATAGTGTTCTCCTGGTCCATCTATGCTGTTACAAAGAGTAGATTTTCTTCTTTTTCATACTCAGTTGTTTTCCATTGTATTATAAATGTTCCACACTTGTTTTATCCATTCCAAGATGGACACTTGGGTTGCTTCCACATCTTGATGATTTTAAATAATGCTGCAATGAACATATGGGTGCTTATGTTACTTTGAATTAGTATTCAGGTTTCTTCAGATAAATTCTCAGAAGTGGAATCACTGGGTCATTTTTAACTTTTTGAGGTGTCTCCATACTGCTTTCCACAGGGGCTGTGCCAATCTTCATTCTCACCAACAGTGTAAAAGGGTTCCCCTTTCTCCACATCCTTACCAGCACTTGTTTGTTGATTTACTGATGATAGCCATTCAGACCAGGTGTGAGGTGATATATCATTGAGGTTTTAATTTGCATCTCTCTGATGACCTTGGGCATCTTTTCATTTGTCTATTGGCCCTCTGTATGTGTTCTTTGGAGAAATGTCTGTTCTGCTCTTTGCCCATCTTTAAATTTGATTATTTGTATTTTTGGTATTAAATTTTATAAGTTCTTTATAAATTTTGGATATTCACCCCTTATGAGATGTACCAGCAAATATGTTCTCCCATTTAGTGGGTTGTCTTTTTATTTTGTTGATGGTTTCTTTTGCTGTGCTAAAACTTTTCAGTTTGATGTAGTCCTATTTGTTTATTTTTTCCCCTTTGTTTCCTCTCCTGAGGTGATGTATCAGAAAAAATTGTTACGAGCAATGTCTGAGATTTTACTGCCAGTGTTTTCTTCTATGATTTTTATGGTTTCAGGTTTAACATTTAAGTCTTTAATCCATTTTGAATTTATTTTTTATGTGGCATAAAGTGTGGTCTAGTTTCATTTTTCTGCATGCATCTGTCCAATTTTCCCAACACCATTTATTGAATTAATTATCTTTAGTCCATTATTTGTGCTTGCTTGCTCTGTTGAATATTAATTGAGTATAACGGTATGGGTTTATTTCTGGGATATCTATTCTGTTCTGTTGATCTATGTGTCTGTTTTTATGCCAGTACTAGGCTGTTTTGATTACAATTGCCTTATAGTACAGTTTGATATTAGGTAGTGTGATTCCTCCAACAGGATTCATCTTTCTCAAGATTGCTGTTGCTAAGTGAGGCCTTTTGTAGTTTTATAAAACTTTTTGAAATATTTGTTCTAGTTCTGTGATATACAACACTGGAATATCGATAAGAATTGCATTGAATCTATATGTTGCCTTGGGTAGCATGGACATTTTAATGATATTAATTCTTTTGATCCATGAAGATGGTATGTGCTTCCATTTATTTGTATCTTCTTCAATTTCTTTCTTCAGTGTCTTATAATTTTTTGAGTGCAGATCATTTACATTCTTGGTTAGGTTTATTCCTAGGTATTTTATTCTTTCTGAAGCAATTTTAAATCAGTTTGATTTTTTAAGTTCTCTTTCTGATAGTTTCTTATTGGCATATAAAAATGCAATTGATTTCTGGATATTAATTTTGTATCCTGCTACTTTACTAAATTTATTTATCAGTTCTAATAGTTCTTGGTGGAATCTTTGGGGTTCTGTATGTACAGTATCATGTCATCTGCAAATAAAGACAGTTTTACTTCTTCCTGTCCAATTGGGATGCCTTTTATTTCTACTTCTTGTCTGATTGCTGTTGCTAGGACTTCCAGTACTGTGTTGAATAAGAAAAGTGTAAGCATACATCCCTTCTTGTTCCCAATCTTAAGGGGAATGCTTGTAGTTTTTGCCCATTGAGTATGGTATTAGCAGTGGGATTACCATATATGACCTTTATTATGTATAGGTATGTTCTCTATTTTCCCACTTTGCTGAGTACTTTTGTCATAAAAGGGTGCTGGATTTTATCAAATGTTTTTTCTTCATCTATTAATATAATCTGTTGTTTTTATCCTTCATTTAGTTTATGTGGTATATCACATTTATTGATTAGTGAATCTTGTATCAACCTTTCATTCCTGGAAAAATCCCATTTGATAATGGTGTATATGTTTTCAATGTATTTCTGTAACTGGTTTGGTAATATTTTGTTGGGGATTGGCATCTATGTTCAGCAGGGATATTGGCATATAATTTTACTTTTTTGTAGTGTCTTTACTTGTTTTTTGAATTATGATAATGCTAGCCTCACAAAGTGAATTTGGGAGTCTTGTTTCCTCTTGAATATTTTGAAATAGTTTGTGAAGAAGAGGTGTTAGTTCTTCCCAGAATGTTTGGTAAAATTCACATGAGAATCCATCTGGTACAGGGCTTTTGTTTGTTTGTAGTTTTTTGATTCCTGCTTCAGTTTCACTAGGTGTAATCTGTCTATTCTGATTCTTCCTGATTTAGTTTTGGAAGATTGTATGTTTCTAGAAATTTATCTATTTTTTCCAGGTTATCCAATTTGTTGGCATATAGTTGTTTATAATATTTTCTTACAATCCTTTGTATTTCTTTGGTGTCAGTTTTTTTTTCTCCTCTTTCATTTATGACTTTATTTAGTTGGGTCTTTTCTCTTTTTTTCTTGATGAATCTGGTTAAAGGTTTTTCATTTTGTTTATCTTTTCAAAGAACTAGCTCTTGGATTCATTGATCTTTTGTACTGTTTTTTAGACTCTATTTCATTTATTTCTGCTCTGATCTTTATTATTTCCTTCCTTCTGCTCACTTGTAGCTTGTGTGCTCTTCTTATTAAAGTTCCTTTAAGTATAAATTTAGATTATTTATTTGAGCTTTTTCTTGTGTTTTGAGATAGGCCTGTAATGCTGTGTATTTCCCTTGTAGGTATGGTTTTCCTGTGTCCCATAGATTCTGAATTGTTGTGTCCTCATTTTCATTTGTTTCAAGGTATCTTTTGATTTCTTCTTTGATCTCATTCCTGACCATTATTTGTTTAATGTTATTCAGCTTCGATATCTTGGTGTGTTTTTCAGTGTTCTTCTTGTGATTGATTTCTAGTTTCATAGCATTGTAATCAGAGAAGAGGCTTGACATGATTTTGATCTTTTCAAATTTACCGAGACTTGTTTTTATGTTCTAACATGTGATCTACCCTAGAAAACATTCAATGTGCACTTGAAAAGAATGCATATTCTGCTGTTTGGGCATGAAATACTCCATAGATATCAATTAAATCCATTTGATGTAGCATGTCACTTAAGGCCACTGTCTCCTTATTGATTTTCATTTGGAGGTTCTATCCATTGGAATTAGTGGGGTCTTAAAATCCCCTACTATCACTGTATTTCTGTCAGTCCTTCCCTTTATGTCATCAAGATTTGCTTTACACACATAGGTGCTCCTATGTCGGAGGCATAACTGTTGCTAGGGTTACATCCTTTTGTTGGATCATTTCCTTTATCATTATGTAGTGTCCTTCTTTGTCTCTTAGTATAGCTGTAGTTTTAAAGTCTATTTTTTAGATATGAGTACTGCTACCCTGACTCTTTTTTCCTTCCCATTTGCATGGAGTATTTTTTCCATCCCTTATTTTAGGTCTCTGTGTATCTTTTGTTCTGAGTTGGGTATCTTGGAGACAGCATATACATGAGTTTTTCTTCTTATCCGTCCAGCTACCCTATATCTTTTTATTGGAGCATTTAAGCCATTTACATTTAAAGTGATTATTGATAGGTAGATATTTATTGACATTTTTTACTTTGATTCCTTTAGTTTTGTTTTGTTTTATTTTTTGCTTTTTTTTGTTATTCTTCTATTTCTTAAAGCAGACCCTTTCACATTTGTTGCAATACTGGGGGGCGTTAACAACCTCCTTTAGCTTTTTCTTGTCTGGGAAGATCTTTATTTCTCCTTCAGTTTTAAATGATAGCCTTGCTGGGGGAAGTAGCCTTGGTTGTAGGTCCTTGCTTTATTTTTTTACCTTGAATATTTTATGCCAGTCCCTTCTGGTCTGAAATATTTTTGTTTAGAAATCAGATGACAGTCTAATCAGAGCTCCCTTGTAGGAAACTAAGTGCTTTTCTCTCATGGCTTTTAAGTTTCTCTGATTTTTTAAAGGCTTGCCATTTTAATTATGATGTGTTTTGGTGTGGGCCTCTTTGAATCCATCTTGTTCAGGAGTCTCTATATTTCCCAAACTTTTCTATCTTTTTCCTTCACCAGGTTAGGGGAATTTTCAGTCGTTATTTTTTCAAATAGGTTCTCAATCTGTTATTCACTTTCTTCTTCTGGTATTCCCATGATTTGGATGTTGTTATGTTTAATGTTATTCAAAGGTTTCTTAAATTCCCCTCATTTTTTAAAAAATTCTTTTTTCTTTATGCTGCTCTGCTTTGGTGTCTTCCAAATCACTGATTTTATCTTCTTCTTCATCTACTTCATCTATCTACTGTTTATTCCTTTCAGTGTATTATTTATTTCAGATACTGCATTCTTTATTTATGACTATTTTTTCTTTATGGTTTCTGTTGAATATCCTCATAATCATTATGATAAACTCTATATCTGATAAATTGCTTACCTCCATTTCATTTAGTTCTTCTGGAGAATTATCTTTTTCTTTCATTTGGGACCTTTTTCTTTGCCTTCCCATTTTGGCTGTCTCCTTGTGTTTGTTTCTATGTATTAGGTAGATCTACAAAGACTCTGGTGCAGGTCTATGTCATGAAGCTTGTGACTGGCCCTGGGCAACCTATTTGAAGTTATCAGAGTTGCATAGCTTATGGTTCTCTGTACTGGGCCTGGGTGTGTGCAGAAAGAACCAAGGTGAACAGCAAATCTGGCTTGGTTATTTATTTAGACAGAGGGGAAGGGAGGGAGAAAGAGAGGGAGAAAAACATCCATCTGTGTTTGCCTCTTACATGCCCCCTACTGGGGACTTGGCCTGCAACCCAGGTATGTGCCCTGACTGGGAATTGAACCAGTGACATTTTGGTTCACAGGTAAGTGCTCAATCCACTAAGCCACACAAGCCAGGGCTGAAGTAGCGCTTTTAACAACATCAGGTCTGGGGAAGTGTCAGCTAACGTCTCAGAGATCCCAGAGATCCACCTTGGCCTGAAGGCTTTCTCTTAAACTTTGTCACTGAAATAGCCTCCAGCTCTGTTCCTCAGCATTCTGGCTTAAGCTCCACAGTGTGGGGCAAGAGGGGTTTCTGATCGCGGGGCTACTGCTTCTCTGCAGGCTGATGACACATTGAGAGGAGTGCCCTGCCTGAGAAAGATGGCTTCTGCAGTATGGGAATGACTTAGCACAAGGATTCTGCCAGCTGTTCCTTCAGTTCTCTCCCCAGTGCCACCAACTCCAGACTCTCCTATGGCTCTAGTCCTGTTTGCCCTCCCTCTGCCAGAGTCCTGGTTAAGTGGCTACAAACAAAATTTTGTGCATTGGCCCTTTTAAAGGCTGTGTCTCTAGCTATCTCTCCCTAGTGGACAGAAACACCACTGCTTTTCATAGCTGGATGTTATTTAGGTTCCTTTCTTGGTTCTGGTGCTATAGGGTAGGGATCCCAGCTTGGGATGTAGAACCCATACTTCTCCTAAACCCATTCTTCCCCCCAGCCCCTAAAATATTCTGCCAGTAATTCAGCTGCCACCAGCCCTCTTGCACCTCTACCTCTTGCCAGTATTCTTCTGGTGGTGTTTACTTCTTATGTCCTTGG
This sequence comes from Carollia perspicillata, assembly GCA_004027735.1. Taxonomy (NCBI): domain Eukaryota; kingdom Metazoa; phylum Chordata; class Mammalia; order Chiroptera; family Phyllostomidae; genus Carollia; species Carollia perspicillata. The sequence goes on from PVKM010033071.1 coordinate 12,112, forward strand.
TTATAAAGCTTCTCTCCAGCTAGTGTTCAGTTGGTTATTCGGGATGGTTTTTATGTAATTAGTTGTAATTCTAGTTTTGTGCTGGGAGAAGGTTAATGTGGCTTCTACCTATTCTGCCACCATCTTGGATCCCTTGCAAACAGTTCTTCAGGTCACAATGTTGCTTCAGGCCAAGTCCAAAGGCTTTTTGCCCGGTTTTAACATTCAAAGGCTTGAGGAGTAACACAGGAAAGGCAGTTCTGACTGCTTTTTAAAATGGCTCTGCTTATTATTGTTTACAAGCCCTGTAAAAATATGAGACCCAAGGGCCAGTTGGACCTTTGAAACTTAAATGTCAACTTAAGCTAAGGAATGAGTTGGAAGCCTGGGGCTTCCAAAAGGAAGAACAACAAAAAAGCATGATAATTGCCCTGCCATAGAGATAGGATTTTCAGAAAAAAGGTTATCTCTGATAATAGCTTTTTTTTTTTTGTCCAACCTCCAGACCCCCAACTCACTATGTTTAGGTTTGGGAGAGGTTAAAGTTTTTCTTCAATCTGTTGGGTCTTGATTCCCTTTAGGTCAAAATAAACCAACCATGTGCCAATGTGGTGCATCTTGGGGAGTCTCATGAGAACCTCTTCATGTGTATGTGTGTGTCATTAGTATATACATGCATGTGTGTATTGTGTAAGTGTGTGTGCATATGTGGGCACTTTGCATATGTGCCTAAGTATGCGTGTGTCCTCTGTGTGCATGTGCATATGTATAACTGTGTGTATGTGTGCCCGTGTGCAAGTGCATGGATGTATATACATGAATAAGTTTGTGTTTCTGTGGGAATGTATGCATGTATACTTATCTATATGAGTGTTTGTATATTGTGTATTATATATAAGTGTGTGTATAGTGCGTGTATGGTGTTTAAGTGTGTGTTTGTATATATGGTGTGTATTATATATAAATGTTGACTATTCGGTGTGTTCATGTGTGATGTATATATTGTGCATAAGTGTGTGATATTTGTATTGTGTGTGTGTGCTTTATGAGATGAGGGAGAGTCTCAGGCCGTAAAGAGCATCTGGTCTTCTGGCCATCAGTCTTGATCCTCACCGACTCAGCCATGAGCACCTGGTGCCACAAGCAGGGTGACTAACAGCATCATGAGAACGTTCTCTCCGCACACCACTATGCCACCCCCTGCCCCTGCGTGACACCATGAGTGCTGCAGAGCCTTTGGATTGTGTCACAGCCGGTGCCCATGATAATTTTCCCGTCTCCCAAGGAGGGAAGGCAGTCACCCCAGAGGGAGGCGTGTGCGGCCTCCTCTAGATCATGTGACTCTGTGACCAGCACCCGCATGGGGAGGAGGAGCCAGGCATCTACTGCTGAGCATCTGCTCCTGCCTCTGCAGCGGTCCAGCAGAGCACAGTCAGGAATTTTCCCTACTATCAATACAGCTGGGAGACATTTTTCTGCAGTTTGAATTGGACCTGACACACTTATTTTTAGGTTTTTTCACTTGACAAGTAAAATCCAAGGAGACAAGCATTCCTTGCTGAGCAAAATGATTGCATTTATGTTGCTCTCTGTGAGGTTTTCTTTTTTCCCAGAAAACATTATTAATTAACTGTTTTTATTAATTAACTGTTGATATACCTTATAAAGTATCTTAATACATTTTTTTTTTGCTTTTAGAATGTCACTCATTGAGCAAGAACTAAAAGAAAATTCAATCTTTTCACCAACATGAGAAACAAAAATCATTAGTTACAGTTATTGATAGTTTACAAAATTTAATGTTGAAAAACTGACTTTTGGTAATGCCATATAAAAATTTATGATTGATTTCATATCTGGGGAACTTGTATCAAGTTGTATTTTTTCATATGTATACACTGTCGGGTTTTCTGACGTGTGGAGTTTTCTCACCTAGTGACATATTTTAAATGCTCGTTGCGTTAACACTCACAGACCAGTGTGTCATGGTCAATGACCTTCTCTCTCTGGTCAGATGTCCGGAAGGTCTGTGCAGGCATCTCTCATCTGAAAGGCAGCCTTACTGGTGTTCTGGTCTCTTCTCTGTGTGTGGCTCCCCTGCCATCTGGCCCCACGTCCCCAGTTCTCCGACCTCCAAACATTCTGCACCTGAGAGCCAATCCTCCAGCCAGGTTCCTGCATGCCTTGGTTTTGGGAAACTGCTGGAAGGTCTTATCAGTCAACAGGCCTTAAATAGTGAAGACCCCACTGAGGGCCTGTCATGTAGAGAACACTGAGCCCCAGGGCAAAAGAGCAAAACCAGTTATTTTGCAGAATGTTCCATCTGGTGGGCTCATTTGGCTGCTCTGTCCTGGTGACATCTAAGTTATCCCTCCCTAAACTGGACAAAGGTGGACTGAAGGTTTGATTAGATTCCCACATATTTTGGTAAGAATACTATATTGGCAAATAAGAATAAGAATAAACTTCACTTCTCTTCACCCCTAAAAGCTGTAGCCTGAAGCTGTTTTCCAAAAGAGTTAACTTTTTGTTTTACTGACTGTGAACCCTGAGAAGCACAACTTTGTGCTTATAGTTCCCACATTTGGGGAATTTCGTAGAATAGTAAAATTTCATAAAGAACACAGGGGCTGACATTGTCCTGCAACATAAGATCACTTAGAAACAGCAACAATTACCAAATGCTGTCACTAGCATTGAAAAAAAAAATTAAACATAGTTTTACCAAGAAAATAAAAGATTTTAAACAAGAAAATTGGGACTGTTATAGTCTTAGAATAATTAAGATTTCTTCAATTAAATAATTTAACCTGAGAAAAAATTGTATAGGGGTCTTTCCCCCCCATTTCAATAGACTAAAAATCAGTTGTCATGGGCTGTGTGGCTTCAAAGTTTGTTGTTGTGTTTGTCCTGAAGCCTGTGCACTTGCTGTGTATCGAAGCTCAGAGAAAGTCCCACAGGCCCTTCCCATGAGTATTTCATGGTCAGGTTGATTCCATCCTCTGAAAACTATAAAACTCACCTACTGCTCCATGGGTATGGGCCACACTTTGGGAAGCATCGTAATTCTTCCTGCACTTGAAACAGGGCACAGGGTATCAGCAAGGAGGAAACCTGGAAGTCATGTACCATGTATGGCCAGAACATGACCCTGCCATGAAATCCAAAGTCAGTCAGTCTCTGCTCAAATAGTCTCCAGACAGAGACTTGGAAAAGCAGATTTTAATTCATAAGTGCTATGCCACCTGAATGTCCCGTCCTGGTTCTGTCTTCCAGGGTACACAGAGATCTTGATACTCATCCACAATAGCTACTTTAAATAGTTATTATGCTCCTTGCTAATTTTAAAAACTCTTCTAAATACATGTACAGTAAAAGGCAAAGTGATCTTGAATCAGGACATCTGGGTGCCACCCCAGCTTCTCAGGGGCTTTTGGAATTTGGAAAAACATTTTGTTTTTCCAAACAAGCTCTCTATAACAAGCTCTCTATAAGTTCTCTATAACAAGCCTGGATTTCAAAGCCAGGAGCTCAAATATCCTTTTTTGTCTTTGAACCTGAAGCCTGAACATTTGAGCATTCTTTTAATTTCTCCTTTAAAAATTCTAATACTTCCAAGAGCAGTGAGTACCCACCCTTGGCTGAATCAAGGGCAGGTTTCATATAAGAAAGTCAAGAAATAAACATTTTCATTCCAAAAATACTGGCCTCATCACACTTGAAATGAAGGGGCTGGGAGGAGAGGGGAATGAGCAGTCAGTCGAATGGGTGCAGAGTTTCAGCTGGAGACGATGGAAAGTTCTGGGGAGGGACGGTGCTGGTGGCTGCACAACACTGTGAGTGTGCTGCATCGAAAATGGCTAAAGTGATGTTTTGTTATGCATATTTAAATAAAACATACTAGGCTTGCTTCCAGTGAGCCCGTGACTAAGGGGGCTCTCCTGCTGCCTCTTGGCAAAAGAACAAGAAGTTGGGAACGATGGCAGTGGGTGCCATTGTAGGAGGTCAGTGGTGACAACCTGGGAGACTGTGGAAGTACAA
>PVKM010033072.1:0-16133 GCA_004027735.1 Carollia perspicillata
CAACCGGTCCCTTCTTGCAAGCATCCCCCACCGTGGGAAGAGTCAAGGAAGGCTGCTGGGAGAACGGGGAGGGCGATGCGCTGTTCTGATCCTCTCGGGCAGAAACAGGAAAAGTGGCCTGGGAGGCAGAGGCCCTGTGAGTCACTGCTTCTCTTCCTGCCCCTTTTCCTGGGGGCTGCAGGCAGGTTCGAAGCCTCTGTCATTGAGGAGCGGCGCAAGGGGGCTGAGGACTTGCTTCGCTTCACTGTGCACATCCCGGCGCTCAACAACAGCCCCCAGCTCAAGGAGTTCTTCCGGGTGTGTGTCCCTGCTCGTTCCCCTGCCCCACCCCTGGGAAACCGTCCTGCCCTCCAGCCTGCACACTGTGACTCCTGCTGGCTGGTCTTTCTTTCCTGCAGGGTGGGGAGGTGACCCGGCCCTCCCAGGTGTCCAGGGACCTGCACATCTTGCCACCCCCTCTGATCCCCACACCGCCCCCTGAGGAGCCCCAGCCACCACCTGATGAGTCCTGGTTGCCCCAGCCACTCCCTGCGGAGAAGAGGGGCCTTGAGGAGTTGGAGGTGCCGGGTACATTGGGTGGGGAGGGAGCCAAGGCTGGAGGGTCCAGAGTGGGGTGGGGTGGGGGGCACACTCCTGCCTCAGTGATTGTAGTGAAAAGCTTGGGATGTGTGGCAGCTCCACTGCTACTAACCTGCCAGGAGCTCCGCACAGGGCATCAGGGCTCTAGTTTCTTAACCTGTAAAATGGGCACAAACTCTACGAATGGGCTTGCCTGTGCCCCTGGTTTGCTGCAAGGATCCAGTGAGAGGGAGCTCCATGTTGAACACTGTGAAGTGATGAGGGCAAACATGAGTGTCCCCACTGATCTGTTCCTCAGCGGACCCCCTGCCCTCCAGCCCTGCCCAGGACGCCCTGGATCTCCTCTTTCCCTGCGGGAGCACCGAGGAGGCTTCCAGTTCCCCCGCCCGAGGCCCCCTCACTGAGGCCGAGCTTGCCCTCTTCGACCCCTTCTCCAAGGAAGGTAACAAGCTGGGGCAGTCAGAGGGTGGGCAGGGCAGAAGGTCCTTCAGGACAGGCCGGCAGGGCCACCAGCTGGCCTGCAGAATGGTGCCCTCTGCAGGCAGGCGGCAGCCTTGATGAGAATGAGAAGCAGGCGCCAGGGCCCTGCGCCAGGGCTTGGCAAGCTGGATGCCCCCATACAGGGAGCAGCCACGGGGGATGGAATAAGCCACTTCCCATGAGGGCATCTTCTCCCTGAGAATGCTCTGGAATGAGCAGGGGTCACGTTGCTCTGGAAGGGTTTGAGATGCAAGCTTGAGGTGGCAGTCCCTGTCAGGCGCAGGGTCTGGCTGCGGATCCTGAAGTCAGGAGAGGCCTGTTGGTCATGGTCATGGGGAGGTAGGCCTGGGCTGAGAGAGCAGCAGGGGAGGCCCTGGAGCAGCGGCTGGCGTGCGGGGGCACCAAGGTGGAAGGGGCCCCTGGAGGCCCAGGTCCTGAGCTGGCAACTGAGATCAGGGGGCCGAGAGTCCCAGGCTCTGGGACGCTGGTCTCTTCACTGTGAAATTCCCTGGATCTGTGCTGTGCCTGCAGCTGGGGCGCTGAGGTGGCTGCTCTGGCTTCAGGATCATCACGAATCAGTTCATTTTGGATTTCTCAACAGTCTTCATAAGCCCATTTTGTTGGCTTCTCTTCTTCACCCCTTGGTGACTTCCTGGAAGACCCTGAGCTTTCTGATGGGTTTCAAGCATTTGAGCTCTGTCATACTCTGATCCAAATCACGACCTCCGTCTCTCACTGAGTTTTCAGCCTGTCCTACCCAAGCCCACTCAGGCCCGACTGGTGGCCCGGGCCCTGGTCACTTGAGCAAGGGGATGAGGAGGGTTCTTTCGCTCTTCTAATTATGCATCCTCCCCTTCCTACTCCAGCCCACCCCACCCCAGGGCTGGGGAGGAGGAAGAAGGAACCAGAGGGGAAAGGCAGGGCTGGTGTCACTGGGCCAGATGTACCTGGCTCGGAGAGGCAGCTGTCCCAGGACTGCGCCTTGTCCCAGCCTGGGGTGCCCGGCAGCCAGATGCGTAGACAGGAGCCTGTCAGGACTCCTCAGAGGCTGCTCCCAGGAGACATTCCCTGGGCCCTTGGGAAACCTCACCAATCCTTGACCTCTCAAAGCCGGGAAGTACAGTTCGCTCAGATGCTGCCTCATCTCCTCGCCCCACTCTCGTGGGCATCTGCAGCCAGCCTCACCATCAGAACATTCAAGCAAGAGCAGTGCCTCTTCACCACGTACACCACGCTCCGGAATGCAAAGGCTTCCCAAGAACTCTTCCGCCTCCTGCTCCATTAGCAACACAGGGAGGGCTGCAGGTCCATGGGGTCACGTGGATGGGGTTGGGGAGATGGCCACACTTCCGTCCCCTGGCCAGTGATGCACCACGGCGCTTCCTGCTCCTGCACCTTCCCTTCGAAGACCTTTTCATCACAGATTCATCAGATCTCTAGTCGTCTCTCATATAAGCTACAGAGGGGATGTTCGACCACCTCTTTGCCAATCCTGGGGGATGAAATAAGCCCTTTTCTCTGGAATGTGGGCATACCCACTACCTGGTGTTTGCACACGTGGAGCCTCAGCTGAAATTGTGAGACCTCAGAAAAAGCCCTAAAATTCCAAGGCTTGGAATATTTCTACACTTCACCTGGTGGTGTTGGTCTAGCATCCTTCAGTTAAACTTTATGGAGGGAATTCTTGCATTGACAAGTCAACTGTAGTGAGGAGGGAAATAGGACCAGTGACTTGGATTTGCAAACTAATGTTAATGTACACCTAAAGGAGGAGTTTGTAAGGGAGATGCTGTTTCAAAAGCATACAAACTCTGCCAATCAGATAGATCGAGGCTAGTTTGCTATGCACTTGGCTTCAGGATTGCTCAGACACTGTTCCCCTGTACCTGAGACAGGTCGGTGCCCTAATGGGCAGGAGAGGTCGGGGAGTGGGCAGCTGGCACCAGGAGAGTGAGGGTCGGTGTGGCCTGAGTCCTCCATGTCTGCTTGCAGAGGGTGCAGGCCCCAGTCCTACCCACGTAGGTGAGCTGTCAGCAATGAAGGCAGAGTCTGAGAGGCTAGACCAGGAACCCTGGGAGCCAGGAGGCCAGGAGGAGAAGGAAGCTGAGGAAGGAGGGCCTACGCCTGCCTATCTGAGCCAAGCCACAGAGCTCATCACCCAGGCCCTGCGAGACGAGAAGGCAGGCGCCTACCCCGCGGCTCTGCAGGGCTACCGAGACGGCGTGCATATCCTGCTTCAGGGAGTGCCCGGTGAGTAGGACTGGAGGGAGGAGGGTCAGGCCTGGGGGTCTGGATGGTGCAGCAAGGGGAGGGAAAGTGAGGAAAAACAAGTCAAGGATGAGAATTGCTCCTCACTGAACAGCTATATACCCTTGGGCAGTTTCTCTACCTCTTGTGGTCTCAGTTTTCTTGTTTGTAAAATGGGGAGAATAGGTCTGACCCCCAGGGGTGGGCAAAGACACACGTTGATGCCTTGTGAACTCTAAGGGGCTAGACCAGGGGTTGTGAACCCTGGTACATCAGCTGAGCCATTTCTCTCCACAGACGACCCATCGCCTGCCCGCCGGGAAGGCGTGAAGAAGAAGGCAGCTGAGTACCTAAAGCGGGCAGAGGAAATCCTGCACCTGCACCTGTCCCGAGTGCCACCCTGAGAGGGACTGGGCCCTTCTCCAGGACTTGAGCTATAGCACTGCCCGCCACCTCTTCCCCCTCTCCCCGGGGCCTGGCCCTGTCTCTGCTCTTGTAACTCCAGAGGCCGTTTCTGTATGTAATTGGACCAAGAATAAGAAAAACGATGACTTCTCTGACCCGCCCCCCTACCCCCCGCCGGCGTGGAATTAGGGACTCACTTCTGATCCTGCCTGTCTCTGTCTTGATGTGTGAGTGGTAGCTCTGGTCACTAAACTACCCGTTTACCCTTCTAGGAGTGGGGATCTGCGAACTGCAGCCTGCAGCCAAATCTGACCCACTACCTTTATTTGTAAGGCCCATGAGCTAGAATGGTTTTTGCATTTTTTAATAATTGAAAAAAATCAAAAGAATAATGTTCTGTGGCAGGTGAAAATGATAGGAAATTTAAGTATCTAAAAATACAATATTACAGGGACACAACCGGGCTCATTTGTTTGGTGGTGTCTGTGGTTGCTTTCCCACTACACCAGCAGAGTGGAACAGTTGCAGAGTTGTGTATGTAATTGCCACGGAAAATCCTAAAACATTTACTATCTGGCCTTTTTTGGAAACTTTGCCGATCCCCGATCTAGAAAACGGAGAGAATGGAGAATGACAGTAAGGCCGATTGGGCCAGTTTATTAGTCCACGGGAATGATGCGGAGGAACCCGAAGCGTGGCTGCTCACTTTGCGGAGCTGGGTGCCCAAAACCAACCACTGACTCTCAAGTGCGCTGGGGGGCGTGGCTCCGCTCCCGCCTATCCCCCCGCAACCCCCTCCCGCCAAGCCGATGGCTGCTGCGGGAAGGACTACAAACCCGGGTATCATGGGAATGGTGTTGTAGTCAGTGGCGCGGGGCATTCTGGGGACGGTTGCTACGACTGAGCGCGCGGACCTGTAGCGGCCCTGAACTACAACGCAGTGCATCTCGGGAGACCTGCTTGCGGAGGCTTTGTGGGAGGCCAGAGGACTCGGTGAGAGGAGGGCGGTTACAGGAAGGGTGGTGGGGCCCTTATACTCCGCCCCGTCTTCTCCCAGCTTCTGCCAGTCTCGGCGTGTCCCCCCCACTCCCCGTACCCCGCAAAATGGGAAGAGCGGCCGCCGCCGTCCTCGGGAGGCTGAGCGCCCATCCTCTTCCCCCAGCCCACCCATGCCCGGCTGCGAGCTGCCGGTGGGCACATGCCCGGACATGTGCCCCGCCGCTGAGCGGTCGCAACGTGAAAAGGAGGGCCGCCTGCATCGCTTCGAGGTGGCGCCAGGGTGTCGTGGGGATCGGCCCCGTGCTGACCCGCAGCGCGCTGTGAAGGAGTACAGCCGGCCGGCCGCAGGCAAGGCCCGACCCCAGCCGAGCCAGCTCCGTCCCCCGTCCGTGCTGTTGGCCACCGTCCGCTATTTGGCCAGTGAGGTGGCCGAGCGCGCAGACGCATCCCGCGCGGAGGTGGCCAGCTTCGTGGCGGACCGGTTGCGTGCGGTGCGGCTGGACCTGGCCCTACAGAGCGCCGGGGACGCCGAGGCGGCGGTGGTACTGGAGGCGGCGCTGGCCGCGCTGCTGGCCGTGGTGGCTCGGCTCGGGCCCATCGGGCCCAACGCAGCGTATGACCCGGTGCTGCTGCAGGCCCAGGTGCAGGAGGGCTTCGGTTCGCTGCGGCGCTGCTATGCGCGGGGCCCCGGGCCGCACCCCCGCCAAGCCGCCTTCCAGGGCCTCTTTCTGCTCTATAACCTGGGTGAGTAGGGGTCCCAGCGGCGGGACAGACACGGGGGCGGGTACCCCGCATGTGGACAGTGGACGCCGGGAAGGGAAGAGAAGCTTTAAAGGCTCACCTGTTCAGCCCTCTCCCCGCCCCTGCCTCTTGAATGGGTGTCAAGTCAAAGCGCCGACCCCGCCGTGGGCCTTGAGGCCTGTACCTTCTCATGTGTGTCAGTTTTCTCCTAATAAACGTGGAGGGGATGGGGTTGGAACAGGAAAGTTGGCCTAGATAGTAATTTTCAAAGTTTTTAAACCTCCAGTCAGCATTGTAAAGCATCCAAGAACACTATGCCTACGAATACATCTGAGACATAAGTTTCAAGACTTAAGATCCTTTGTGGGTGTGTGGTGCATTCTAATTAGGTTCTGTTTAAATGTAATAAAATTCTGTTGACTTCACAACCCACTAATGGGTCAGGAGCATCAGTTCACAAAAGTGGCCAAGGTCCTAGTGTCTGTGATTCTTCTGGAAGGGAAGCAGGGTCAGGTCTTACCGGGAGGACGGGGGAGGGGTGGCTGAGCCTGCGCCCTAACCTGCGGGGCAGATAGAAGATAGAGCAAAGGAGGAAGGGCTACGTTCCATTCAGAAAACTTGGATTTCACTGGATTCGTTTCTACTGCATATAAACTGTAGGAGAGTCTCAGGCAAGTCGTTAAACTATCCGGGCCTGTTTCCTTCTCCCATAAACACTGCCTCGCTTTAGTATGAGGGCCAACCTCTGGCAACTCATTCAGATAAGGCGCAGGAAGGGCTGAGGGGAAAAGAGAATGAAGGTGGGCTTGGCCCAGGGGAGGGGCGTGGCCAGAGCGGGTTGGTTGGCAGGCCGGACTGAGGTAGGGAGAGGGGCTCGATGGAGGACTGGAGCTGGTGGGTGTGCAGATTGGGGGGCGGGGGGACACACAAAGGGATGGCATGGAAGGTGGGCCTGATCCTGGAAGGCTTCATCCCATCCGATCTCACCCTGGTTTTCCGCCCTCACAGGCTCAGTGGAAGCCCTTAACGAGGTTCTGCAGCTGCCCGCTGCCCTGCGTTCCTGCCCAGCCCTGCGCAGGGCCCTGGCTGTGGACGCAGCCTTCCGCGAAGGCAACGCTGCCCGCCTGTTCCGCCTCCTGCGGGCCCTACCATACTTGCAGAGCTGTGCAGTACAGTGCCACGTGGGCCTTGCCCGCCGCAGAGCCCTGGCCCGCCTCGCTTCTGCCCTGAGCACCCCCAAGGGCCAGACCATACCCCTGGGGTTCGTGGTCCACCTGCTGGCACTAGACGGGCCCGAGGAGGCCCAGGACCTTTGCCAGGCCCACGGACTGCCCTTGGACGGACAGGAGAGGGTCGTGTTCCTGCGGGGCCGCTACACAGAGGGAGGGCTGCCACCCGCTGGGACCTGCAGAGTGCTGGTGGGCAACAAGCTGGGAGGACGGACCTTGGAGGAGGTAGTCATGGCAGAGGAGGAAGATGAGGGTGGGAACAAATCCAAGTCTCGGGGATGAGGAGCCCTGGACTGGGTGTGTGCACTTGGGTTTCTTTTCCCTTCACCCCACACAATAAAAGGGACTTGTTTTGTAGGAATAATAGCTAGGCTTGATTTATTTGGGGAAGGGCAGGGAGGGGTTGGAAATGCTAGGGGTGTGAGGGTGGAGGAACTCAGGGTGGGCGAGGCCCTGTTCACCCTGGGCCTCACTTTCCCTGCTGGTATCTGAGGGGTGGCCCTGGTGGACTCTGACCTGGCATCTAAGGTTGGCATTATGCGTCCTTTCCTCACCCACCCATCACCAAGAGCCATTGGGGGTTTTGCCGTTTCCACCTTCCCCACCTCCTGTTCTCCACCCTCTGCCAATCAACAGCCAGACTGAGGGAGACTTTTATCCAGGGCTTGTCACGCCCCTCAGGTGACCACAACTGGTAGGACCCTGAGCTGTTGCCTCAGAGGTTTGAGGGCATCCTGTGGTTGTGCCCTCTCTTGGTACTGGGGAAGAGGGACACACCCAAAGAAAACTGGAGTGGGAGAGGGATAGGATAAAGGGTGGTGGGGGGAGCTGAGGAAGGAGGGCTGGGGTCAGAGGTCAGCCACAGGCCTAAGGGTGGCTGCCGCACCCTCCAGGGCCGCCACCACAATGCTGAGCTGCCTCTGCACCTCAGCCCAAGCTTCAGATCCTGGGCCTGTGTTCATGGCCGTGGAACAGGCATTGGCTAGCCCTGGGAATGTGGCTACAGGGCCGGTGCGTGGTGCCCAGAGCACGTGGCTAACAGAAGAAATAAGGAAGAATCAGGGTCATTTGGGGGTCAGACATGGGAGCTTCAGCCTGAATTGGGCTCAGCTGTATAAAACTAGGCATAAAAGCACCTCCCACTGCCTCTAAAAGCTGGGACAGTCACAGCAGTGGTGGCAGCAGATGTAGGTTCTAGTCCCGGGTAACCTTGACTAATTTGCATCCCCTCCTCTGAGCTAGATTCCCCGCCGGCATTCTCCTTCCTCACGCCCATGACCCAGCCTCATTCCACCGCATCTCCCAGGAGCTTCGGGACAGGCTCACCTGTAGTAGCGTTCCTCTGGGAATGCTCGAGGGTTCAGGAAGGTTCGTTCCAAGAGCATCAGCTGGTCATTGAGCATCCGGACCTGCAGGGGGCTAGAGGTGACAGGGCCTGTTGGTCACTGGAGCCAGCAGCCCAGCTGCCAGCCTGCATCCTGCCCTGGATGCCGCCCTCCCAGGCCCCTGCTTGCGGCCCTTGCTCACTTGAACGTGCCCCCCTGCAGCGCTGATATGTGTTGGGCCAGTGCCACTGCTGCTGCCTCGAACTTCTCCACTGCAGTCACCAGAGGCCCTGTGGGGCACAGCCAGCGTCTTAGCCCTGGGAATGCAGGTTTCCCAGGGCATCAAGGTCAGGGGGCCTCCGTACCCAGGCTGATGTTGTGCTGCTCCAGCAGCGCCCCAAGGTCCTGCTGGGCAGCCTGCAGGAAGCTTCTGAGGGTCTCACTGTAGTCGCTGACATTGAGAGGCAGGAAAAGGCTGTCACTGAGCCGCAGAAGCACGTTCCCTACCGTCTGGGCCACAGCCTGGTGGCTGCTGAAGCCTGAAGGGAGGGCGACAAGGCCAGGGCTCAGTCTTCAGCCCAGCCTCCGCCAGCCTCAGGTTGCCCTTGCACCTCTCCTTACCAGGGTCCACAAATTTGTCCACGTAACCGAAGGTGTCGAAGGCTGTGTGGTAGGTGGGGTAGATGCGGGCAGAGGTCTTGCTCTGGGGAAACAAAGCCCAGAGGTGACAGGCTTGAGATGGGAAGAGGGAGGAGGTGTACCTACAGTGAGTGACAATGTAGGGACATTATCAAGTCACTGCCCAATCTATGAGGTAGGTTTTAGCATTCTCACTTTGCAGAGGAAGAAACTGATGCTCAGAGAGGTTAAGTAACTTGCCTGATGTCACACAGCTAATAAATGGCAGAGCTGGGGTAGGTGCCAGTTTCCCATTTCACATAAAGAAGAGCCTGGGGCTTTGGAGTTAGGGTTTAAATCCAGCTTCGCTACCCAGGAGCAGTGTGGCCATGAAAGGGAGAAACTGATTTTGGAGACACAGGCTGGGCACTCTGCATCCCTCACCTCATTTCACTCTCACAGTGTGACTTGTCCCTGTTTTATACTGTTATTTATTCTGAGATAAGCAATTTTTCATATTTTAGGATCTCTGGAATCATAATGCTTCTTAGTCAATATTACCCTACAACTAGCTGGCTGTGGGTTTGTGCATGTTGTAACGGTGCATCTTACAATCAACAGTATCTATTTAAATTTTATTTATTGAGCCCTGGCTGGTGTGGCTCAGTGGATTGAGCGCCAGCCTGCAAACCAAAGCGTCGCTGGTTCGATTCCCAGTCAGGGCACATGCCTGGGTTGCGGGCCAGGTCCCCAGTGAGGGGTGCATAAAAGGCAACCACATATTGATGTTTCTCTCCCTCTTTCTCCCTTCCTCTCTGTCTAAAAGTAAATAAAAATCTTTTTACAAAATTTATTGACTTTAGAGAGGGAGGGAGAAACGTTGATTTGTTGTTCCACTTATATGCACTCATTGGTTGCTTCTGGTATGTGCCTTGACCAGGGATTGAACCTGCAACCTTGCCCTGCCTGGGCAGTGCTCTAACCAATGATCTACCTGGCCAGGGCATAATCAGAGCATATTAAATTGGATAAATTAGATGAGCATAAGCAGATTCTCAGAGAAGTTAGGAAACTGGGCTGAGGCAGCACGGTGACTGAGTGATGGAGCTGGATTCAGGCTGCACTAGAGCAGCTGAAGGAGGAGGGGCTGACAGGTGGAGCAACTACGGGGCTGGGAGACGGAGGGGGAGCCGCTCACCCGGTCGTAGGTGTAGGCGATGTCCATGGAGGAGATGCCCAGGAAGTGAATGAAGGGGGCGTAGTCGCTGCCAGCACCCAGAGAGCCCAAGCTGCGGGACGGAAGATGGGCTAGAGGCTGCTGGGCCAGCCTGCCCACCAGAAGCCCCGGTTTTGGCCCTGGGCTCACCTGGGGACCCGGCCGTACAACGGGCTGCTACGGTTGAAATACCGGATCCAGTTGTCGTAGATGCTGAGGCCGCGGGAGCCTGGTGCAGGAATCTGACCAGAGGGGAGTCTAGTCTCGGGACTGGCCCCTCCCCAAACCCAACAATTAAGGGAACCTCTGCCCCGCCCACCCTAGTCTCCAGGCTAGGCACAGTCGGGCGGTCCTACAAGTCCCACCCCCAGCCTCAGTCCCAGCCCCCAATCCCAAAGAAAAGCACAGGCCTGGCCCCGCCCCTTCCACCTGTTTGGCTGCAGAGAAGATGACGCTTTGGACCGGGGGCGTTCCCTGAGCCCTCAGCGTGGCGTTGGCTGTGGGAGCGTCAGAGAAAATCTCCATCAGGGCCCCAGACACTTTATTTCCCTCCTCCTCAGTCAGCCCAGTCGTCCCCCATACCAAACACCGAGATGTCCACGTTGATGTAGGCCACGGTGCGCTCCTGCAGCTTGCTGAAGAACTCCTGCGGGGGGAGGGGTGACGTCAGCCTGGCACTTCCCCGCCCCGGGAATCCCCTCGATTGACCACTCCGGAGGCTCACTCACCTCCGTGAATTCTGTGGAGCCAATGAGCCCAAACTCCTCTGCTCCCCAGCTCGCAAACACGACCGATCTACGGGGGCGCCAGGTGCCTGGGGACGAGGATAAAGGGCTGGAGGGCGGGGGCTCCCGCCTCTGGGGGTGACTTTAAAAAGGTTGAGGACAGGGAGAGGACCTAGAGCTGGAAGGGGCGGGGCAGCCAAGAGATGAGTCCTGACACCTCTCCAGCAGAGCCCCCCGGAGGCTCCTTTCCCAGCCTCCCTCTGCGGTGACACCTCCCCACCGCCTCAGCATTGCCCCCAACGCTAATCTCCCTCGGTCGGGCAGTCCGTTCGCCAGAATGCCCTGCCTCCCTCCTCTCTCTTGTGTATGCTTTTGAGCAGGCCTCCCGCCCCTCCACCTGCGGTCCCTTCTCCCTGCACCCTATGAAAAACTGGCCCCTAACCTTCTTCACCTGATGACGATAGAGTAACGTTCTCCCAGGGCTTTATCCATATTGAGCTAACCCTCGCAACAACGCCTTGAGAAAGATACTGCTATTGTCTCCATCCCACAGTTGAGAAAACTGAGACAGGTTACATGACACAGCGGGTAGGCAGCAGATCCAGGGTTCAGATCCAAGGTCTGGCTGCAGAGTCCAGGGCCTTAATCAATGCCTCACACTGCCTTATAGCCTCCCGCAGCCCGGCTTCCATCTCCAGTCTCTATGCCCACCCTGCTCTTGCCACCGCCCCCAGCCACCTCCCAAAAGCCTCGGTGGCCCTTGTTTGCCCTGCGACTTCCCCCAGATGCCCCGTCACCCTCCATCGTGACACATGCTTCTGGTTGTGCTCCCACCTCTGGCTGCAGCTCAGTCCCCTTTGATCATTCCTCATCTTTTTTGTTGTAAGCGAAAAAAGTAAGTATAAAATTATTACATGCCTGTAATGACAAATTCCCATACTCTTGCCTACCAAAAATGAATACCCCGAATCTAATCCAACAAACCCAAATTGAAGGACATTCAACAGCACGGTACCAAAATCAAGAAAGATGAAGAACTGTCACACAGAGCACACGCAGCCACCGCGTGGGCACCAGGCAGTCCTGGGCGGCTCTTGCACCAGGAGACACTTTAGCTCCAACGGTCATTACAGGAGCAACGGCAAAATCATGAATTTCCTGATTCTGATATGGCCCTGGGGTTATTTCAGGGGATACACAGTGACACATTTATGAGTAAAGGTGCAGCCTTCTGCAACTTTCAAACACTTCAGAAAAAAACATAAGAGAGAGCAAACAAGGCAGTACATTAATATTAGGACTGTCTGATTGAAGGACATACAAGGCTTCTTTGTACTATTTTTGCAACTCTTTTGTAAGTCTGAAATTATTTCAAAATAAAACACTTAGCAACCATAATAACAAAGACAGACATTCCTGCACTGGCAAAGGGGGTCAGATCAAAAGCCCAGCCTCTCTGCACAGATTCTTCTGGGCACTGTCCACCCCCATCAGTAAATCACTACCACGACCGTGGTTTCACACACCATCTATGCCACCAACTCCCCAGTTTCTTTTGGACCTGGAGACCAGCACCTTCAGCTGTCTGCTTGCCCTCTCCCCTAGCGTCTCCTGGGCACCTCGAAATCAGTACGAGAATAGGCGCGCGATCTGTAAAGATGTAGTGTGTGACATCGGTCACATAAAGGGGAAGCACAGAGCTTTACAGAAGTGGAGTGCTTTCATGTGATTGAAGTTAAGTTGGTACCACTTCAAATTAGATTGTTATAACTTCAGAACGCCATGCGTAATGGAAGATGGAAAACGTCCTAGAGCTGGATGGTGCCGGCGGCAGCACGACATTGCGAAAACGGTTAATGCCACTGCACCGCACACTTAAAAATGGCTAGAGGGTAACAAATAAATGAAGTAAGACAAAAACAAACTCAAAGATATAGAGAGCAGGTCAGCGGTTACCAAAGAGGAAGGCTGGGTGGTGGGCGAATAGGGCGAAGGCGGGCACTCATATGGTGACGGATAGTAATTAGACTTTTGGGGTAACCGTGAAATGTGAAACTATGTGAGATGTGAAACTATAATGTTGCACACACACACACACATCCCGCAACATCAAGAATCAGGGGTCTCCCAGCCTGCCTGTGCTTGGGAGGTAGTTACATCCAAGTATGGTCCTAAGTCCTTCAAAATGAAAACCCTGAAAGGGTGAACAGTTAAAAGGGTAAATTTTATGGTACATATATTTTACCACAATAAAAAAGAAACAAAAAGTCATTATGCCAGGAACCAAATTCCATTCTTCTCCCGGGGTCAGCAACCAGCCCTCCGACCCTGTGTAGTTTCTCATCAATGGCCCCACCACACACACTGGCCGCTCAGACCAGAAATCAGTCACCTGCAGCCCCGACTCGCCCTCGCCCTCACTCTGTCCCCAGCGGACCCCAGATCTTCCCACCGCGCCTCCTTCCCACCGCCCCTCCCTGGTCTGAGCTCCCATCTCCCCATCTCTGAGGATGGCAAGGCCTCGGATCCATCCCTCACTCAGTGCCTGCCCCCGTGCCCGCCCCACTGTAGCAGAGGAAGCCGTGTAAAATTTGGACTCCATCCTGTCGCTCTCTTGATTGAAATCCCTCACCAGCTCCCTGCGGCCCTTGGATGGAACTCCGAACTGGCCCTGCTGGCTCTCGGCCTGGCCCAGCCCCTCCTTGCCACATACTGTG
Source organism: Carollia perspicillata (assembly GCA_004027735.1). Classification (NCBI taxonomy): domain Eukaryota; kingdom Metazoa; phylum Chordata; class Mammalia; order Chiroptera; family Phyllostomidae; genus Carollia; species Carollia perspicillata. The sequence continues at coordinate 13,282 of PVKM010033072.1, forward strand.
CCCTCCACCAGGGTCTCCGAACTGCCGTCTAACTTGCACCTGGAAAGCCCCTCAGATAGGTTTCTTTGTCGCACGCATCACAGTTGTCATTACATGCAGAAACCCTGGGTGTTCACTGTGGGATCCCGGGTGATTAGAACTGGCCTGACATAGAGTGGGCATTGAGACACATCCGTGAGTTCAGGACTGTCATCCCTGCCTGAGCTGGGCGGAAGCTCCCGGCGCGAAGAGCCTGGGCACTGCCTTGCTCACAGCGGCACCTGCGCATCGTTCCGTCGTTCCGTCGAGGGGCACATGCAGGCTCTCAGAAGCTACTGTGTGAATTAATCGACGGTCCGCACTGCGCTACTCGAAGCCAGAGCGGGTGTCCGTGAGTGTCTGCCCCCAGGGCCCTCAGGCTTGGCACAAGTGGGCACTGGAGAATGGCAGGGAGGAGGCAGAACAGGATGCCCAGAGCTAGGAAGGAGTGGGCTTGGAGGTGACCTCCTGTTCGGAGAGTCCCTGGAGCAGGGGAGGGCGCAGCCTCACCCTTCTTCAGCAGGGTTCCCAGGACGCGGGAGAGCTCCAGGATGACAGCAGTGCCGCTGCTCGGGTCGACGGCCCCGTGCACCCAGCTGTCCCGGTGGTTTCCGTACAGCACGTAGCGGTCTGGCGAGAGTGGAGGAGTCAGAAGAGGGCGGAGTCGGCCCAGCCCGGCGGAGGGGGCGTGGCCAGGGCGCTCAGAGCAGGGCGGTCCTGGGGGCGCAGGGAGCCGGGAGGGGGCGCTCACCAGGTTCCACAGCCCCGCGGATGATCCCTAGGACGTTGGAGGAGTTCCGCAGCTCCAAGCGGTTGTGAATACTCACATTCACCTGGCTAGGGGAGTGAAGGGGACCACCGAGTGTTGGCTCTGCTCACTGCCCCCAACCCTTACCACCCCACGCTCTGCCTCAGTGCAGGAGAAACTGAGGCCCAGGGCGGAATGGAACCGGATGAGATCACGGGTCCAGACGTGCCAGGAGAGGCAGCAAGGCTAGAGCCCAGCTCTTCTGGTTCCTGTCTCCTTCTCCTTGATTTGCTCGCTCACTCTGGGTGAGTATTTATCAGATACTCAGTGCTTGCCGGCGCCACGTTAGGCTCTGGGCCATGACAGACATGCACTCAGCCTTCGGGGGACCTCCCTGTACTGAGCCAGATAGACCCCAGAGAGTGGACAACTACAGGAGGTGAAGGGGCCTGGGACCACACTAACAAGTTGATGTGTGAGAAGTTAGCGGGTGGCAGGTGCAAGCCATGAGCGTCGGGGAGAGTGTTCGGAACAGCAAGTGCGGAGGCCCTGACTGGGAAACGAGTTTGGTGTGTTCAAGAGAGGGGTGGCTGGAGAGTAGGGGCCTGAGATAAGGTGGGGGGAACTTGGGGGCCACGCAGCTGTTTCACCGGTTCCCCCAAAGACAAGGCAGATACTTTGGAGTCAGAGGAAGGCCGGAAGAAATGGGCAGAGGGGAAACTCCGGTGGGGCAGACTAATAAGGGGAGGGGAGAGGAGAGCTGAGGGAGGAGGGGCCCCATCTCACCTGCCTGTGTAGACACCATCAGGCTGGAAGCCTGGCCCCAGCTTGTAGTCACAGCCCAGTGCTCCCTGCCAGGCAGCAGGGGCCGAGGGTCCTTGCAGGTTACTGGGGGGAGGGATAGCAAATATGGGCGTGCGGGCTGAAGTTCGGAAGCCACCGAAGGATAGGCAGGAGACACCAGGGCACAAGCTCACCAGAGAAGGACTTTTGCATCCTCGAAGCCGATGGGCTGACTGGGAATTGGGGGAAATCCAGAGGCGGTGGCAGGGTCCAGGCGAAAGGAGGATGGGTTGGCTGGAAGGTAGGGAGTCAGAGGGTCCCCAAAATACTCATAGTAGGAACCTCGTTCCACCCCCGAGGGAGGCAGGTGCCAGGAGTATGGGAAGGTCTCGCTGGGCAAGCTCCGGCCATCATTGATGTCTGCGGGGTCTGTGTACACCAGCACACCAGCTACCCCATGCTTGGCGGCATTGACGGCCTAGAGGAGGGGGAGGAGGCTAATCTTAGGCGGAGGGGTAAGGAGGATGCACACCCTACTTCGCTCGCCCTGGAAGCCAGGACAGCTCTGTCTTCCCAATGGCAGGGTGATGCTTGCCCATCATTGTTGCAGTGCTGCTCCAAAGAGCAAGAGACTGCTGGGCATAGGCAAGCCAGTGCTTATCAGGGGGCGCTGGGCGAGTAAACTGAGGCACCCTACCAGGGAACACCATGCAGCCGTATCAAAGAACAAGGACGTGCGATCCACCCATGTTCATAGTAGCGCTGTTCACGACAGCCAAAAGGCAGAAACAACTCAAGTGTCCATCGATGGATGGAGGGAGAAGCAAAACATGCCATATAACATGCAAGGGCCTGTTATTCGGCCCCAAAATGGAAGGAATACTCATACAACACAGATGAACCTTGAAAACATTACGCTAAGAGAAATAAGGCAGGTATAAAAGGACAAATACCATATGATTCCTCTTACATGAGATACCAAGAATATGCAAATTCACAGAGACAGAAAGCTGAAGAGAGGTTACCAGGGGCACAGAGGGGGAAGTTAGCGTGTGAGTGAGGGTGACAGTTTCCTTGGGAAGGATGAGCAAGTTCTGGAGATGGACGGTCGGGATGGCTGCCCAATTTCATGAGTATTCTTCAGGCCACTGCATTGTGCACTTGAAGATGGTTAAATTAGTACATTTTCTTACATATATTTCACCACAATAAAAACAAAACAGCACCTTTTAAAAAAGCAGAACTAGGGCAGAGTTTATGTACCAACTGGGGATGATTTCCAGAATGTATTAAGGTGAAAAAA
>PVKM010033073.1:0-16127 GCA_004027735.1 Carollia perspicillata
TAAAGGGAGAAATGAACAATAATACAGTCACAGTAAATAATTTGAATACCCCATTGACATCAATGGATAGATCTTGCAGACAGAAAATCAACAAAGAAACAGCAGCCTTAAATGACACACTAGAGCAGATGGATTTAACTGAAATCTTCAGATAATTTCACTTCAAAGCAGCAGCATATATACTCTGTACAAGTGCACAAGGAACATTTTCTATGATATACCGCATTAGGACACAAAACAAGACCTAATAAATTTAAGAAGTTTGAAACAATATCAAGCATCTTCTCTGACCATAATGGTATGAAACTAAAAATCAATCACAAGGAAAAAAACCCTGAAAAACACACAGAGATATGGAGGCTAAAACACATGTTACTAAACAATGAATGGGAAATCAAGAAGGAAATCAAAGATACCTTGAAACAAATGAAAAAGAGAACATAACAACTGAAAATCTGTGGGACACAGGAAAAGCAGTCCCGAGAGGGAAATTCATAGCATTACAAGCCTACCTCAAGAAACAAGAAAAATCTCAAATAAGTAACATAACTATTTGAAATGTATGTGATCTTCTTAAGCAATGACGCCCTAATAAATTTAATTAAAAATAAATGAATACATACATAAAGCAATTTGACTTTACATTTAAAAATACTAGAAAAAGAACCAAAAAAGGAAGCCCAAAGCGAGAAGAAGGAAGGAAATAATAAAAAATCAGAGCAGAAATAAATGAAATAGGGTCTAAAAAAATCCCAAGAAATCAATGAAATGAAGGATTGGTTCTTTGAAAAGATAAACAAATAGAAAATTTTTTGACAGAGTCATCAAAGAGAGAGAGAGAGAGAGAGAGAGAGAGAGAGAGAGAGAGAGAGGACCCAAATAAATAAAATCAGAAATGAAAGAGAAAAGGTAACACAAAGAATTATAAGAATATATTGCAAACAAATATATGCCAACAATTTGGACAATCTGAAGAAAAGGGTAAAGTCCTAGAACATACAGTCTTCCAAAACTGGATTAGAAAGTTTCAGAGAATCTGAAAACAATTATAACTAGTGAAATTGAAGAAGTAATAAAAAAACTCCCAACAAACAAAAATCCTGGAACAAATGGCTTTGTAGGAGATTTTTGCCAAACATTCTGAGAACTAAAATTTATCCTTCTCAAACTATTTCAGAAAATTCAAGAGGAAGGAAGACTTCCAAGCTCATTTCACAAGGCCAGCATTATGCTAATACCAAAAGCAGATAAGGACACTACAAAGAAAGAAAAGTATAGGCCAATATCCCTGATAAACATAGATGCTAAAATCCTAAACAAAATATTAGCAAACTGGATCCAGCAATATTTTGAAATGGTCATTAACCATGATCAAGTGGGATTTATTTTGGGATACAAGGTTGGTACAATGTCCTCAAATCAATAAATGTGATATACCACATAAACAAAATGAAGGATAGAAATCACATGATTATATAAATAGATCCAGAAAAATTATACAATAAAATCCAGCACCAAACTGTGATAAAGACACTCAGCAAAGTGGAAATAGAGAAAACATACCTCAGCATAACAAAGGTCATGTATGACAAACCCATAGCTAACATCATACAGGACAAGCAAAAACTAAAAATGTGTCCCTTAAGATCAAGTCTAAGGCAGGGATGTCCACTTTCACCTCTCTTATTCAACATAGTACTGGAAGTGCTAGCTACAGCAATTAGAGAAGAAGAAGAAATAAAGGCATCCAAATTGAAAAGGAAGAACTAAAACTTATTATTTGCAGAGGACATGATACTGTACATAGAGAACCTTAAGGATTCCAACAAAAGACTACTAGAACTGATAAATGAGTTCAGTAAAGTAGAAGGATACAAAACAAATATCCAGAAATTATTTGCATTTTTATACATCAACAATGAACTATCAGGAAGGGGAACTACAAAAACAATTTCATTTACAATTACATAAATAAAACACCCCAAACCCTAGGAATAAATTTGACCAAGGATGTAAGAAAACTTTACTCGGAAAATGATAAGACACTGAAGAAAGAAATTGAAGAAGTTACAAATAAGTGGAAGCACATACTGTGTTCATGGATAAGAAGAATGAACATCATTGAAATATCCATGTTACCCAAAGCAATCTATGGATTCAACACAATTCCTATCAAGATACCAATGGTGTATTTCACAGAACTAGAACAAATATTCTAAAATTTTTATAGAACCATAAAAGACCTAAACAGCCACAACAATCTTGAGAAAGAACAAAGTTGGAGGAATCATGCTACCTGGTATCAGACTATACTACAAGGCTATAGTAATCAAAGCAGCATGGTACTGGCATAAAAACAGATACATAGATAAATGGACGAGAATACAGAGCCCAGAAAAAAAAGCCACATCTTTATGGTCAATTAATATTTGAGAATGGAGCCAAGAACATACAATGGAGTTTAGACAATCTACTCAATCAATGGTTTTGGGGAAATTGAATAGATACATGAAAAAAAAGAAAAGAAAAGAAAAAAGACCACCTTCTTACACCATACACAAGAATAAACTCAAAATGGATTAAATAGTGAGATGTTAGACTTGAAACCATAAAAATCCTAGAAGAAAACACAGGCAGTAAAGTCTCAGAAATTTCTTTTAGCAATATTTTTTTCTGATATATCTACTAAGGCAAGGAAAACAAAAGCAAAAATTAACTAGTAAAACTACAACATACTAAAATTTTTTGCACAGCAGAGGGAATAATTGATAAAATGAAGAGATAGCCCACTGAATGAAAGAACGTGTTCTCCAATGATACATCTGGTCAGGAGTTAATATCAAAATTTATAAAAAACTTATATGACACCAAAAACCAAATAAAGAAATAAACAAACAAAACAAGCCATCCAGTTAAAAACTGGCAAAGGACCTGAATAAGTTCTTGTCCAAAGAGGACAGATGGTCAGCAGACATACAAAAAGATGCTTCCTCAACAACACTAATCATCAGAGAAATGCAAACTAAAACCACAGTGAGCTATCATCTCACACTTGTCAGAATGGCTGTCATTAGTAAATCAGCAAGCAAGCATTGGCAAGAATGTGGAGAAAAGGGAAGCCTCTTGCACCATTGGTGGGAATGCTGATTGGTACAACTGCTGTGGAAAATAGACTGGAGTTTCCTCACAAAATTAAAAAATGAAACTTCCTTATGACCCAATGATTCCACTTCTGGTAATATGTCCAAAGAAACCTGAAATGCTGATTCAAAAGAATATATGCACCCCTTGATCACTGCAGCATTATTTACAATAGCCAAGATTTGGAAGCAGCCCAAGTGCCCAACAGTAGATGAATGGATAAAAAAGCATTGTGCATCAGGGAAATCTTATCCTTTGTGACAGCTTGAGTGTACCTGGAAAGTGTTATGCTAAGTGAAATAAGACAGTCAGAAAGAAAGAAATGCCCACTTAAATGTGGAATCTAATGAACAAAATAAACTAATAATAGAACAGAGTCATAGGTACAGTGAACAAACTGAGGGCTGTTAGAAGGGAGGGGGGCTGTGGAACCGGGTGAAAAAGGTGACAGGGTTAAGAAAAAACAAACCCCCAAACCCACAGACACAGACAGCAGCACGGTGATTACCAGGGGGAATCCGGGGTGGAGGGAAACTGAAGGTAAACAGGACAAATGGCGACAGTTGGGGACACACAATACAACATAGACATGCTGTGGTATAGAGTTGTACACCTGAAACCTATACAGTTTTATTAGCCAATGCCACGCCAATAAATGCAATAAAAAGTTTTTAAAAATGGTTCTTAGAGAGGCGGCTTTTGCTGCCACCGTGTCTCTGAACAAAATCAAAGCTGAGAGTCAAATCCTCGCTCTGTCCAGATTTTGGAGGCAGAGAGAAGGGGTGTCAGGGGTTGTAATCACCTGGCTTGACTTCACCTTTCCAGGACCATCTTTTCAGGAGCAGAATTTATCTCTAGCAGTGGAATAGCAAAATATTCTCATTTTAATAAAATATTGATTTAATAGTTTTTAAATTAAAATTTAAGGTATGCACCAATTGATATTGTTTACATCAATTTAAAAAGTAAATAGTGTTTTTCTTAAGAAAAAAATCATTTGAAAACACAGTTGCAGGTATTTTTGATGGTTTTGCAACTTGGATTTGTTTTTTTAGTTTTTCAGGTGTAATTAAAACTAAACTTTTAAATTTTTGCCATTATTTTGATTTTGTATTCTGTTTGAAGCATGTATGATTGATTTTTTCTATTGAAATTCAGTTTCTATGTCACTAATGTAACTGTATTTTTTTAAGTTTGATTCCTTTAATGTTAAACTTACATGTATAACTGGGTTATTGTCATTTTTAGCAAAAAAAGCTAAAAAAATAAATATTTTCTATGGCTCTAACACTTAAGGTTATCTTTTTTAAATCCAACTCCAGTTTTTAATTAAAGGCAACATTTTTTGAGAGGGGAAAGAAAATGTATCTGTAATTGATTGGACATTAGCACTAAGTATAACCTTATTCCTTGGCCTTTATTTGCAGGAAAGGCAAGAAAGTTGGACACCGAAGCAGAATTTTTCATTTGCTTTTCCAGGAAAAAGAACCACCCTGGTAATTGATATTATCTCTGGTTTTCAGATGAGGAACCGGAGACCTAGAGAGGTTAACTCTCCCAAGGTCACAGGTAGGGGTAGAGTCTGGTTTCTAGTTCCAATTCCAAAATCCATGCTATTTGTCACACCCTGCAGCCTGACGGTTTCACAGACTAGAGAGTTATAGCACATACTGCCAGGGCAGGACAAAAATGTATGTTTGAGTTAGTATAGTGCAATTCAATTTAATAGCTCCATTTGGAGGAGCATGCTTGGATGTGGGGTGGGGAAAGAGATTACCTCACCCCATCACTGCAAAATTATACTCTCTGTTCCCTTATGACAACTCACTTTCTTCTGTAAAGTAGGAGAAAATAGCTGATAATATATTGGCTATAGAGCCTTGTGCCCTAAACTCTCAAGAGATATGAATTATTATAGCTAAAGGAGACGAAAGATGTAGTGTGATTACATGACTATAGCAACATAAAAACTATTCTCCTTCCGAGTGTTCTAAGGTTGGTAGTATTAAAGTTATGGTAAAAGAAATGTTGTTTCATATTTGGGGATTCTGGAGATTTTCTTACTGGGAAAATGCCTCAAAGTCATTTATACTCAGCTGACTGGGTAAAGACTGAGGCTAAGAATAGATATGTTACAGCGTCTTCTATAAAGTTAAGGTGAAGAGTCATGGCTGGAACCAGGTAAAAGCAGGGCATTCAAATGTCCTCTCAGCCAAAATGTAACATATAAGTCACCATTGAAGTATTGCATGAGCCCCAGGAGGCTGATGGTAGCAAATGCCTTACTCAGCACACTGCAGGCGGAGGCATTGGAGCTAGAGAACCGGTTCTTCCTCGCTGCTTAGAGCCTAGCTCTAAGTTCTCCCGGTTACCTTTTTCTTTTAAGTAAAATCCTCTAGAGAGAGAGTGTGTGCATGTCTGCTTTTGTTAGATGATGAAAAGTAGCTTTTGAGATGACAAAGACACTGATGTAGAAACTATTGGGAAGAGTTTAAATACTGCTTTTTCCTTCAATGTTGATTGAAACAAATATTTTAAGTTAATTTATAATTTTGTATTTACAATTTTAAGAAGTGAAGTAATCTAAATTAATAAATCAAATATTCTATATATATATTTCTAGCTATTTCAATCATCTGAGTCTCTAAAAGTTGATTTGTACAAGTGAGCAAAAAATTGGGAGAAGAAGCAACTCATGGAAACATGGAATCCCGTCATTTGTCATTAGAAGATTGATTTTTAATCTCTTTATTGGTTCAAATGTTTATTTCCATTTCTCAGTAAATCTCTCAAAGGGAATATGATGCAAAAGGAATCTAAGAAAAATTATTATAATCATTTATTATTTAAGATGATTAAAGCTACATGTAAATGAATTGGAGAAGTGACTATCTGGAAGGAAGAATATTGTAGTACAGGGAGTTGCAGGGGAAAGTGAGGTTTCAAGAACTTCAGCCAAGAAAAACTCAACAAGTCTTGGCGAATGAAGAGGTATAGAGGATGGCATTAGAAATACATGAAGAAAATGTGACCCCAAATTCGAGGACTGTTACTTGGGAAGGTTTACAGTAGGGGCATACTAACACCCACAGAGCTCTATTTCTCTTGGTCCTGGTTCTTCACTTGTCCGTGTAACTGAATATTGCTGATGGGGACGGGCATGTCAGCTTCTCATAGTGCAGTAGTTTGTTATCTCTCCATGTGGTAGTGTCAGAGTACCGATTTCTGCTTGATCTCTATGCGCTCACTTAAGGGAGGTAAGAAGCCTGAGACACTAGAGATCTAAGGAGAAATGGGAGGAAATGATGCATTCTCTGGCTAGCCTAGGCTTCAGAAAACCTGCAGAAGCACATTCCAAATGAGGATTATAGACTTTCTCATTGTCTGATAGTTGTGAAATTGATGTTAGTATCAATTGGGCTGTACAAAGATAAAGGTCCTTTTATGGAGAAACCCCAGTCAGCACATTAGCTAATGTTCTTTCATGCTTCAGGTCTTCCTCCTCTTCTGGGTCAACATATCTACCTGGTAGAAATATCTACTGACTCAGATCAGCCCCAGCTAGTGGAAGGAACTCTTCATTCTTACCCTGCTGCTTCAGAAAGAACTGTGGGGACTGAAGTAAATCACAACAGACATGCTAAACTTCTCCCCTACAAACTCACACTAATGAGACTCATCTTATATGCACATTGTTTGGGAGGCACACGGTGCTCACAAACAGTTTGGAAAGAAGCAAAGTTTGGCATTAAAATTCAAAGTTAGCTACCTGCACAGGTGTTCCAAGTGATGGTGTGTATATATGTGTACGTCAGTGTGAAGGGCGGCGCTGGGGTACGCACGGTGAGCCGGTGAGACAGGTGATGTTGGAAACATTACGGCTCTTAGCTTTCCCCAGATGAACACACCAGTTATTCAGAAATACAATTAAGAATTAAATTTGTTGCTTTATAGTTTTGAACACATTATTAAAACAAATTAAAGCAGCTCAAAAGCATCTAAAATTAAAATATTCATAGCAGCACAATTTACAATAGCCAAGTGTTGGAAGCAACCTAAGTGCCCATCAATAAATGAGTGGATCAAAAACCTATGGTACATTTACACAATGGAATTCTATGCGGCAGAAAGAAAGAAGGAGCTCCTACCCTATGCGACAGCATGGATGGAACTGGAAAGCATTATGCTAAGTGAAGTAAGCCAGGCGGTGAAAGACAAATACCATATGATCTCACCTTTAACAGGAACCTAAACAACAAAACAAACAAGCAAGCAAAATATAACCAAACTCATTGAAATAGAAAACAGGCTGACAGTAACCAGAGGGGAGAGGGGAGGGAATTTCAGGGGAAAAAGGGAAGGGTTTGCAGGAATAAGTATAAAGGACATATGGACAAAAACAATGGGGGTGGCGTGGAAATGGGAGGGAGGTGGGGAGCACTGGGGGGGGTGGACTGGGATGGGAGTAAAAGGCAGAAAACTGTACTTGAATAATTAAAATAAAAATCAATCAATCAATCAATTAATTAAAGCAAAAATAATAAAATAGAAGTAAGACACTCTCTCTTCCTGTAACCCCAATCCACTCCCCAGAAGTAATTATATGAGTCAGGAATGCTTTGCCTAAGTTCTCAAGAACCTTTGCTAATAGAGGCAATTGTTAATTTACATGAAGTTCAAAGGAAGGTGGTGTCAGAGTTGGTTCCATAGTTTGTGATATAATCAAGAATCCACCCTCCATTCACAGCATGCCAGCAACAAACACGCCCTATTGTCACAACGTGGCTAATGCAGCTTTAGGCAGTACATTTTTCAAATAAAATGTTCCTATGCAGGAAGGAAAGGGGAAAAAGAGCTTCTATTCATGCACATCTTTACTTTCTGATATGGGAAAGCTTCCCTGAGTCCTAAGCAAACTTCCCCTATTGCTCCTTCCCCAGGAAAGAACTGACTCCAATCCCTCATCCCACAGTGGGCAAAGGAGGATGAGGCTGCCATGCCTGGTTTGGGTCGATCGTAGCTCATCCCCTGGGAGCAGTCATGTGGCTGCCTGAACAAAACCAGTGTCCTGTTGACAAGAAAGAAGGGGGATGGCTATTGGGTAGCCAACTGCCAGTGATGGCCACAACCAAAATGAGTCACTGTGTCTTAACGTGTGCCCAAAATTTCCTGTATATATTTAAGTAGATATATAAGTACTATATAATGTATTTCATATATACATATGCCATGTATGGCTATGTTTAGGTATATATGCAAATACACACAACACTCACCCATGATACTTGGCTAAGCATTTTTTTAGATGAACGAAGTAGTCTGTGCATAATGTTTAACATATAACTACTACATAGTAAATTCTTTATCAAGGCTAATTACCATTATTATTTTCTGTTGTAATTATTCCTTGTAGTCTATGACACAATGTATGCCTTTTTCCTTATTTTTATTATTTTATCCTCACCTGGAGACATGCTTATTGACTTTAGAGAGAGGGGAAGGGAGGGAGAGAGAGTGGGAGAGAGAAACATTGATGCGAGTGGGGAACATCAATCAGTTGCCTCTCATATGCACCCTGACCGGGGACCAAACCACAGCTTAGGTATGTGCCCTGGTTGGAAATCTAACCCACAACCTTTTGGTTTACAGAACAATGCTCCCACCAACTGAGCCACACCAGACATTTTTTTAAAAGAATGAGGCTTCTTTTTAAAACATACACCATTTTTAAAAAGAATGAGGATTATTTTCTAGCAGATACTTTACTAGTACCTTTAAAACAACACGCCAGCAATTTTGTATTGGGCTAGTGAATACTCTTGAAGATGTTGGCTGCAAAGCTTCTTTAAAGAGAGATAAGAACTACCCTGGTCAGCAGTAAATTCCATTTAAACACAGTGAACTAATTTTGTGAATAACAGCTAGGTGACTAAGTGTTTACTTTCCGATGATTATCTAGCCACAAATATTTTCTAATCATGTTAATATGCAGGCAGAAGGAAGAAGGTTAAGTATTAAACATTTTTGGTGTATTTGCACAAAATATCATGTTAGCAAGAGAATTTTATATTATTGACAGACTTTTGAGAAGAAAAAATAACTCTGCTGCTATTTGCCTAATTTATGCTGCACAGAGGAGATGAAAGTTATTTGAGACATTCTGATGGAAGAGAAGACCAATACGGATATTTTAAGTAAAAGCAAAGCACTTTTCTTCAAGTATTTGACATAATTGGATGAAAGCCTGTGGGAGAGAAAGGGGCGGGAAGAGGGAAGTCTCCTTAGTTAGCCCTGAAATGGGATCCTAACGAGGGTCTCAGGTAGGTGGTGTCCAGGTGGGTCTGGCTTCGGATTACCTTTCAGCTGATCTCTAGTAGTCCTTAAGGCCTATTTATAAAATGGCTTGTCTTTAAAATAAAAACTCTGGTTTTTAGTTCCCTTGTCTATTGTTTCTCATCATTTGTCCTAAAATGTGTTGCTAAATATAAAAATATCAGGGGCGTATATATAGTAACAAGTTATTTAATCTCTCAGGCTTCACGTTCTTCCATTTTTAACACCAGTGGGTTGGATTAGATGATAGCTAAGGTCTCCAGATGTAAAATTCTAAGTTCAAGATCAGGGTTTTCAGAAGTGATTAGTCATCAGAATTACCTGAAAACACTTCTAAAAATAGTTCCCTGAATGAGCCCTACCTTCAGACATTATGATTCATTCATTCAACTAGTGATTATCGAGGACCTAACATTGGAGACTGGCACATGATGATGACCAGAACAAGCACGGATCCATCCTGCCCCAGAGTCTGCAGAAGGACTGGGATTGAATCCAGTACTATTTTAAAAATATTACTCTCCAGGCAATTTTGATAACTAAACAGTTCAGAGAAACAATGTTTTACACCAAATGCAAAGTAGAGACATTTCTGAGAGTGTTTTAATTTTATATGGGATGAATTCAGCTTTACACTCTAGAAATGCACCCATTTTTTTACTGAAAAATATTTTTCAGCTTCTCTAAAACATACACAGGATGGGGGAAAAGTAGGTTTCCAGTTGTTTATGTGGAAAATAATACACTAATTAATAAATAGTAATTTAAGAATAACCTATTTTACATACTCACAACTGTAAACCTACTTTCCCCCCACTGTGTATGTGTGTGTGTAACATTTATAGATATGTAAAAGACACATGCGTAGCTTAGATTGAAATATAAATGTTAATAAGTAAAAACACACCTAACAGATGTAGTATGCTGGTATTGGGTGAGGTTTTCACAAATGAGCATTGATGGTTGATGCATTAACTATGGAAATCTGCACAGGTTAAAAGAAAATAGTATTTGATTTGAAAGATTGATTTGAAAGATTTGCAAATGAGTTCTTTATTTTGAAATCTGTTATTTACCGTGATTTTCTCTTTGAGGAATTTTAAAGCCTCAACTACTTTAATGTTCAACAGTGAACTTGCTGAGATTTACGAACATTTATTTTATGCTTGCTAGAGTTATCTTCCTCTAAATATTTCCAGACTGAGAATTTACCAAAGTGAAATAAATGAAAAAATTCCTATTTTTAGGCCACTGAATGATAAACACAAAGACAATTTGACCTCAAAGGGGCTAAGAATAGCCAACTCTTAATTGTTTGATTGGTAAGTTAGTCAGACCCTTTATCATAAGTTTTTGCCTTCATCAAAACCTACGTTTCTGTTGGGCCAGTGAAAATTAAAAGGTGCCATTCAAAGTATCCCATGTCTGTTCATTCGTAGTCCTTCTGTGTCAATCAGAGTTCCAGCAGTTGGTTCAAAGGAAGACATTTTATTTGTTGCAGGGACCACAGGCAGGCATAGGCTGGTTGAAGGGAACGAAGAAGCAATGTGAGAAGCTAAGAGACTAGCTGGTGCGGAAAGCAGGTAAACAGTCTTGGGTGTAATAGGACAAGAGGAGGACGCTGTAGACCAGAATAAAGCCATGGAGGAAGGGCCCCTCAGAAGGAATTGTGGTTGCTAAGGCACACGGAGTACCAGAGATCTCTTCCAGCAGGCCACAGGGAGTAAATAACACACTTGTCTTTCTTTCCCTTTCTTTCTACCTTCTTATTTTCTGTGATCGCCTGTGAATGCTTCCCCAGTGTCAAGCTTACTAGGGGCAGAGCTAGAAAATGCGCCAGAATGCTTGGACAGTGGAGAAAAAACCCAGACTCTCTACACCAGAGACTCTCTCAAAAGATAATTGATAGTGGGTGTTTAAAACTATGCTCCCCATTCTTTGTACATAGACTACTTACTTTGTGAATCCATGACTATTTTCAAATCTTAACTCTGTTTTTGGTTGCAAACAACTTTTTATTTCCTATGTTTTTACTAAATTCTAGCTGCAAGAATTACATGCTTTTATGTTGTCTCCTCCTCTAATCAGTTATGACATGATGGGTAGTAAATTGTAAGCAAGGAGCCAGAGCTAATACAAAAAAGATATTTTGGATTAGCTGTAAACTGCTCCTCTACTTTAATAAGGATTATCCAGAACTTGACTTCAATGATTAAAATAATAGGATTAAGACGTGATTCAGCTTATGTGTGCATTGCCTCTTATAATAGGAGTTGGCTGTGTAGCTGCAGGACCTCTATCCATAGCGTAGGTGTGGGCCCAAGTCAACATGCACACTTCTTGAATACCTGGGTAATTGAAAATGCCAAAATACCTTTTATAAATTCAGCAAGAAAAAGAGTAATCATTGTTAATGCTGCTGAAAACCTGGATGAATAATTGGCTTTGAGATGCTGCAAGATGAAGACAACAGCAGGTCAAATGTCAGTGTCTAAAGGAGGACACCAGTGTTGGGGTAGCTGCCCCTCGTTTGGTTTCACAAACAGTTACCCAGAAGGGATGCCACCCACTGCAAGAAGCACAAATGTTGTTGGCAGGACCTTACAGTTTTCAAATGCAGGTAGCTAAAAGGACTAAAGACAATCTGATCCAGGGTGATAGAGGGAGATCATATAGATGATTTCTATGTCCAGAAAGCAGAATGCCTTCCCCAAGAAAACACTTTACAAAGAGAGCATTAGAACATTAGTATCACAGAGAAATACACTAGTTGCTAGTTTTCAAAGGGTGCTTCATACATTCATGATTTACAGTGGAAAAGCTAAATCTTCCAATTTTATTTCCTTTTCTCATGTGTCAATGAAGGTGTAAGCAAGAGATGGGCAGTAAAAACAGCCATTCAATTAGGTTCATATGTAATATATGTTCATACATACACTCAGTGGTGTACACATTCAACTTTCTCAGGTGTTCTGCTTATTGCAGGCCTTCCAGAATGGGGGTCAGTTTCAACAGATTCTTGACCATCTTGGAAGCACTTGTGCCACATTTTTATTTGCACTGCACTCATTGCATTGTCCCCAAAAGCCTTCTGAACCATCTGAACAGTTTCTGTGAGGTAATTTTCAAGCTTAACACAAAATTTGTTGCAGATTCATTGTTCTACTTGCTCTGTCATTTTGAATGTGATGGCCACACAGTACACATGCTCACTCAATGTTGTCTACCAGCCCCACTGACTAGTACAGTGAAGTCATCATTGTTCACACATGTGCATTATAGTCCACCCTCTTTGGCTGCCAGGTTTCATTAATGTCACACAAACTCTTCTTAGTATATTAATTAATGCAGATACAGGCCCGCAGTGTCCACGGCGTTATGGATGAGATACGAGACAAATTCACATGGACTACTGAGTCCTGTGGAGGAAAAGGGATGGCATGGCCGCTCTCTCAAGGGGAGAGTGTGCTGACCCTTGCCCGGACAAACTTTTATTGGGTTCAATTAGCACAGGAATACAGGCAAAGCTCATTAATCATTGTCAGGCAGTAAGGATCAAACAATAGATAACATACAAAGAACTACAAGGGCCTATTCTGAGTCAGGGTCTATTAGCTAAAGGGCTACAAAATTTTGGGAAACAAACTCATTTCCTGCTTGGACCCTTATCATTTAATTGAGAGCATTCTTAGCAAAGCAGGCTTCACGGGATTTTACATATCCTTTCTCAGGCCTGATCACCCAGGGAGCCTGCCTTTTCCAGCACAGGGATGCACTGCCCTCTGTCACTGTTTCAGGCTTAAGTCAGGCAGTGGAAATAAGGCACCCAAGAGATTAGAAGACTTCTGGCAGACAGAATGAGGACTCAGGTTTTGTTAAAGCCAAGGGGCGAGGGTCCATCACCCCTTTTCTCCATAGCCCCCCAAGTCCTTCCTGGGGCCTCCACATGATCATGCCTGTCTTAGGTCATTCCCCCCTCGGGGAATCTTACCCATCATTGGCTAGCTGATCAAGCATTGGAGGCCAGTTATGGAAAAAGGAGCAGAAGTGGCACTCCTGCCAGGGAGATAAGCTTTGTCTCCTTAGCAGTTTATGGTCCGAAGGCCACTCACTCAGCCTTAGTCCTGGGGGTGGGGTGTTACAGCTCCTGAAACCAGGCAGGGCAGTTCCCAACAGTTAATAGTGTTTTTTTCTTGGCAGACCTTCATAGTTATTTGAGATACTGATTTTGTTTTCTTCAGATATATACCCAGAAGTGGATTGCTGAATGCTGTGGTTGTTCTATTTTAGTTTTTTGAGGAACTAATATAGTACGTCCCATAAGGGTTGAATCATTTTACATTCCCACCAAGAGTGTGCAAGGGTTTCAGTTTTTTCACATCTTTTCCAACACACCTTTTTTTGATAATAATCATCCTAACAGGTGTGAGGTGATATCTCAGGGTGTTTGGTCTTTTTTTTAAACTGTTAATTTCTTGTTTTTAAGATTTTGTTTATTTGTTTTTAGAGAGAGGGGAAAGGAAAGAGAAAGAGAGGGAGAGAAACATCAGTGTGTGGTTGCCTCTTATGCATCCCCTACTGGGGACCTGACCCACAAACCAGGTATGTGCCCTGACTGTGAATCAAACCGTCAATCCTTTGGTTCACAGGCCCATGCTCAATCCACTGAGCTACACCAGCCAGGTAAACTGTTAATTTCTTCTAACTCATTCCACAGCCTTTAAAAGAGCAAATAAAAAGCATTCACCTGAAGCATTAGTTCTTAATACATTTTTGGTCTTATTAGTTCTCAATACATTTAATAAAAGACCCCTTTGAGAATCTAATAAAAGCTGGAGGACCATCTTACCAGTAAAACGCACACATACAATGAATAACACAAATTGTTTCTTGAAATGATGAATCCCATATACCTATTTGCAAAGCCCAGTTTAAGATTACTTGCCTTAGATTAAGGTATTCTTAAGATTTCATTCAGGGATTGGCAAGTTTTTACTGTAAAAAGCAAGAGAATTCATATTTTCACTTGGGGGCCAGTATCTATTAAAACCACTCAACTCTGCATTTGCAGCACAAAAATAGCCATAGAAAATACAGTAAAAATATGAGCATGGCTGTGTCCCAATAGAACTTCATTTGCAAAAACAGGCCATAGGCTGGCTTTGGCCCTTGGGCTATCATTTGGCAATCCATGAATCAATTCTTTCAAACAATTAAATAAATTACAGTAGTTGTGAACTGGGAAATGCTTGAACACACACATGTGCACACACACAAGGAAGGCCGTAGGAATACACTGTAGAGGAGCAGCAGCTGCTAGATCTCCTTTCCTCTGGCATTCCTAGGATGAGAAACCACAGAGGCGATCCTCCTCTCCCTTCACATTTGATAATAACCTTAATTTGCATCTGATGGCAGCTGGTGTCTTTGTTCTTTTGCTGTTCGATTACAGTTGTCCCCATTTTTCTCCCAGCTCTCTCCTGCCCTACCTACCCCCCACCTCCCACATTCAATCCTCCCTTCTCCTCTTGTCTTTGTCCATGGGTCCTTTATTTATATTCCTTGACTTGATCCTTCCCCTTCTTTCCCCGATACTCCATTACCCCTTCCCCTCTGGTTACTATCAGTTTGTTCTTTATTTCTTTGTCTCTGGCTCTATTTTGCTCACTTGTTTGTTTTGTTGATTAGGTTCCACTTATAGGTGAGATCATATGGTATTTGTCTTTCACCACTTGGCTTACTTCACTTAGCATAATGCTCTCCAGTTCCAACCATGCTGCCACAAAGGGTAGGGGTTCCTTCTTTATTACTGTTGTGCAGTATTCCATTGTGTAAATGTACCACAGTTTTTTGATCCACTCACTTACTGATTGGCAGTTAGGCTGTTTCCAACACTTGGCTATTGTAAATAATACTGCTATGAACATATGAGTGCATTGGCTTTTTTAAAAATTGGTTTCAGGATTCTTAGAGTATAATCATAGCAGTGGAATCACTGCATCAAAAGGCAGTTCCATCTTTAGTTTTTTGAAGAAATTCCATACTGTTTTCCACAGTGGCTGCACCAGTCTGCATTCCCATCAACAGTGCACTAGGGTTCCCTTTTCTCTAATTCTTTTCCAGCACTTGTTTGTTGCTTTGTTTATGCTGGCCATTCTCACCAGTGTGAAGTGGTATCTCATTGTGGTTTTAATTTGCATCTCTCTGATGGCTAGTGATGTTGAGCCTCCTTTCATATGTCTCTGGGCCCTCTGTATGTCCTCCTTGGAGAGGTGTCTATTTAAATCCTTTGCCCATTTTTAATTGGGTTGTTTGTCTACCTGTAGTGGAGTTGTGTGAGGTCTTGATATATTTTGGAGATCAAACCCTTGGTGTCTTCTTTTAGTTGTTTTGGACATCATTAGAGCCATCCATTAGTGCTTCCTACTAGTGCATTTTAATTTATGATTGGGAGAGAAGGAAACACTCAGGATGTAGCATTCATTTCTCTGTATCTGTATTCCACCAGGTCTTTCTTAGAACAATAAGCCTCCTTAAAGAACCTATTTAAGGTTCCATATATTGCTTATTTTCTATTATTGTGTTTTTAAAATTTGTTCTTGGAAAGCACGAAACAATAGCAATATGACTATAAATTCTATACAATACATGTC
>PVKM010033074.1:0-16118 GCA_004027735.1 Carollia perspicillata
TTTTTTGTTCCATTCAATTTAGTTAATTTGAAAGCATACAAATCAAAAATTGGTAATAATTTCTTTTGGTAAAGCTTACTATTCTTCTTTAAAGCATGAATTCTAACTATTGAGGCCCTATTGCTTTGTTTCATTGAAATATAATTTTAAAAGTATTCTGATTTCATCTTAGTATGGTAAACTTTAATCCACAAAGTAGGAAAAACTTCTGTGAACGTATTCATAGGAAATGATCAGGGTAGTGGTGGGGAGCGTGGTGATGACCCTTAGATTCCAGACACAATTTAAAAACAGTGCCCACGGGACTTGCAAACAGATCAAATGCGGCCGGTGAGGGAAGAGAGGAGACAAGCACAGTGCGAGGTTTCTGGCCTGAGTAACTGAGAGCAGGGCTGCCACAGTCTGAGACAGACACAACTGTGGGAAGGGCCGGTTTCGGGGAGAATCTCAGGAATTTGGGTCTGGTGGTGTTGAGTTGGATGCAAAGGCCTGGAGCTCAGTGGAGAAGTTTGGGCTGGAAAGGAGAATTCAGAAGATGCCGGCATGTGGCTAGTTTTCACAGACAACAGGGGAGGTGTGCTGACAGAGAAGAGAGAGCTGAGCACCGAGCCCTCAAGTGTGCCCAGTTATAGTGAAGGACCAGAGGAACCAGTCACAGAAACTGAGGGTCAGGAAAGTGGAGGGAAGTCAGAAGAGGAAGGCCTCCTGGGAGCCATTGGAGGCCTGGGGGTAACCCCATCAGGGGCTGGCAGCTGACTGTTTTTGTAGATGAAGTTTTTGTGGAAAACAGCCCCACCACCCATTTACCTAATATCTGTGGCTGCATTAGCTCCAGGGAGCAGAGTGGAGTAGCCCCCCGAAAGCCTAAAATAAAATATTTACTACCTAGCCCTATACCCTGAAGGCCTGCCAACACATGAGCTATTTCAAGAACCAAAGAGAATCCAAAAAAAGACTAAAAACCGAGTACTGCATTTGGTGCTATGAAGACCACAGGTGACCTCCTTAAAAGCAGTTTGGGTGAAACAGGTGGAACCTGGCTCGTATATTTTTGAAAAACAGCTGACAAAAACATTTGTCACTTTAAGAAGCCACACAATCAAGTGGGAAAATAACCCTTTCAAACTGCACCGAAAACGCTGCCCTTCCCACTTCTGCCTGCCAAACATCACCTCTCCCTCCAAAAGCTGGCTCAGGAGATTGAATGCCAGCCTGCAAACCAAAACACCTCCAGAGATTCCCCATCAGGGCACATGCCTGGGTTGCAGGCTGGGTCCCCCCTTGGGATGTGCAAGAGGCCACCAATCGATATTTCTCTTGCTCCCCTTCTCCCTCCTCTCCCTCTCTCCAAAAATAAATAAATAAAATCTTCAAAAACAAACAAACAAAACAGCCCTGACTGATAAGGCTCAGTGGATTGAGCACCAGCTTGCAAACTGGAACATTGCCGGTTCGAGGGAAGGTTGCTGGTTGGGGTACATGCCTGGGTTGTGGGCCAGGTACCCAGGTGGGGCCCTGCAAGAAGCAGTCAATGGATGTTTCTCTCATACATCTACGTTTCTCTCCTTCTCTTCCCCTCTCTCCAAAAATAAATAAATACATAAAAATCTTTTAAAAACTAAACAAAACATGGCTCAAATCGTCTCTCAGTAAACACCCCCTGATCTACTCCCACAGCACAGCCCGTGGCACAGGACTGGTCCAAGCTCTTGCAGTCTGGAGCCTTTCTCTTTCACATCTTCCACCACAAGGCTGTGGGCACCTCGAGGGAAGGGGCTCGGGCTCAGCCACCTGTTTTTCCAGGGGCTGGCATGAAGTGGACACCAAACAGACCAGGCACAGCACAAGGAGCGGTCGTGTTTCCCCCAAGGAGTACCTTTCTGCTTCCTCAGAGTCCCTCGAAGCAAAGTGGCACAGGGAGGGGCTGCGTCACTTGGCCTATGAAGAAGGAACACTGAATGGGATCAAGAGGAAGCAAGGAGGGAGGCCCTGAGCAGCCCCACGGCCCATCACTCACCAAAACGGGAGGAAATGGGAACCGGCTCCTAGAACACAGCTCTTAAACGGAAACCTTTTAGCACTCTTATGTTCACTGCAGTGTTATTCACAATAGCCCAAATCTGGAAGCAACCCAAGCACCCACCAACAGACAAGTGGATAAAAAGCCTTGTGGTACATTTACACAGTGGAATATTACTTAGCCATAAGAAAACTGCAATCTTACCATTTGTGCCAGCATGGAATGACCTAGAGAGTATTGTGCTAAGTGAAATCTAAAGAGCAAAACAAAGGGCAATAAACGAATAAACAGAAACAGACTCATAAATAGAGGATAAACATTGCAGACTGGGTGAAAAAGGTGAAGGGACTGTGCCCTGACCAGGTGGCTCAGTTGGTTGGAGCATCGTCCCATACACCAAAAGGTTGCAGGTTTGGTCCCCCATCAAGGCACATACCTAGGTTTCAGGTTTGATCCCTGGCAACCCATTGATGTTTCTCTCCTCTCTCTCTCAAAAAAAGTGCATAAACATATCCTCAGATGAGGATTTTTTTTAAAAGGTGAAGGGATTGAGAAGTACAGATCAGCAGTCACAAAACAGTCAGCAGGTAGCTGTGCAGTACAACCTAGGGTACATAGCCAATAATGTTACTACATTGGTACCTACTACAGGTGGTACCAGGTGAGTACCTGTAATCGTTAAACGGAAATGAGAAATAATCTGAATTTTTTTTTAAAGAAAACAAGCATTACGCAGTCCTGAAAAGCAAGGCGTAGACAGGAAACGTGAACTCACCTGGGACGTAGCTCCCGGTTCATTTCCCGTCGCTGCTGCCTCCTGCTTGTGCCTCCTGCGCTGGAGAAGGGCGGCATCTCTGGAAGGCAGAGCTGAGGGTCGGGGGAGACAAAGGGGCAGTCAGGTCGATCTGCGTCCCGACTCAGCAGCCTGGAGACGCTGCCTTCAGGCTGAGTCTACCACGAACCGTAACCCCAAAGGGCTTCCGCAGGTGGAGAACCCAACACTCCGGCACCAGCAGGGTGAGGCCAGGAGTGAAGGGGCAGCTAGTGCTTGGCCCTTACTCCCCTTGAGGCGGCCATGGGAGGGGCAAGGTGTCGCGTCTCGGGGACCATGGAAACGGGAGCGTCGGTCCGGGGACTCCGAGCCAGTCCAGGTCGCTTCCTGCACCAGTGCCGGGGTGCTCTGAATCGCGATCAACGTCCAGACTCCGGGTCCTCTCACCCTGAAAGGATGAGGTTGTCCCCAGCCACCCCGCAAGGCCACTTGTCACCCTCACCTCTAGTCTCAGGCCCCGTGGTCACCGCTCGCCGCTGGCCCTGGGAAATGAGGCCGTTCCTGGAGCGCGGCCTTCCCCGGCCCCGGCGGACCAGAGAAGCCGGGATCGCCGCCGTCGCGCCTCGGACCGGCCCGAGCTTTGTGCGGAGGGCGCCTCGCCGCGCCGGGGACCCCAGCTTGTGTGTCCCCGCGCTCCCGGCCGCCCTCGCTGCCCCTCGCATATCTCCACGAACACACCCACCCACGATAGGCTCTCCAGGCCCCCTGCGGCCCTGTCCCCGCCCCGTGCGGACACCGGCTGACAGGACCAACGCCGAGCAGGGCTCGCGAGAGCCCGCGGAGAGCTGCGGCAGGAAGTGGGCGTGGCCGCCACCGCCGCGCCCTCTGGGAAACGTAGTCCCGCCACGGCTGTGACGGCGTCGCTCGGAGCGCGGACTGCGAGGGGCAGGTCCACTCCGCGATCGTACAGCGCCCCGTCCGCGAAGGCCCAGGCCTACAGGCTCCCACGAGCAACAGAGCCGCGCCCCAGGGGATTCTGGGAGTCGCGCCTGGGTTGGAGCCGCAGGCGCAATTGCTAGGCGAGGGCGGGGTCTCAAGGAGACCAGACACGCGGCAGGCGGGGCAGGTAGGGAGGTCCTCAGAGGATCGTCTCTCGGGGTGGCAACGTCGACGGAATAGGGGGCAGCAATGCTGGGCGATGCCAGGTACCAGAGTTTAATTCTGTGTGTGTGTGAGAGAGAGGGATTTCGTGTGCCCGAAGCGCACTTTGACCCCGGGTGGTCCCTCCTCCCTGATACCCGGGCCTCCCTACCTGCCACATCTATCCTTCAAAGACGGTTGTCCACGTTACTTGCTAGGTCTGAAGCCATCCAATGAATTATTAACATCATTCAAGTTATCCATAATGTTACATTTAAAAACCCAAGTTATAAAGTATACATTATACTTTATAATGTATATTATAATCTCAATTTATTATAATCTCATTTTTATAAAAAGAATACCTCTGTATACAGGTACATCGACCAAAATGTTACTAGTGGTAGGATTATGATTTTATTTTCTTTGCAACTCTGTATATTATCTTAACTTAAAAGATAATATTTGCCTCAAACCTTTTCCACCTGGGTGGCTCCTTGGTGTCATTCACTAATCATCTCAGAGAAGGCTGCTCAGCCTCCCGATAACAAGTACCCACCCCACATGACCTTTTAAAACCCTCTGCATAGCATTATCGGTAGTTGAAGTTCTATTCATTTACCAGAATAAGTCCTAAGAGTGCCAGGATGGGAAATGTGTTAATGGAAGTCATCATTAATAAACAAAAGGTGAAAAAATACCATCTCAATATATGAGGAAAAGGCATCTGATAAAATCCAAGATGCATCTGTAATTTAAGAAAAAAAATACTAAACTAGGAATAACTTCATCAGAATACAAATAATAATAAAATTGTTCTAAACCTCAAATACTTTCATTCAGCTTTGGTTGAAATTATGCTTCTTTTAGGTTTAGGGTAGAAAGAGAAAGTGCCAACGGTAGTTCTGTGAATGGAAACCAATATAACAAACTTTATCTTTTATTGTAAAGAATATTTATTCTTAACCTACTATAAAAGTAAAATGGGGAAAAAAGTCTCAGCCCAAGAGTTTGTCTTTCTTGGGTAATGTTTTTATGAATCCATCTGAAAAGCAGTAGAGTGAAAAAATCTGACTTCATCTAACTGAAATACTCAGAATGTGAAATAAAAAGATTTTCTTTTAAAAAAATCACTGAAGTCATAATATTGGTAGGTTAAATGGAAAATTGGTTAACTTTCACCCATAGCTATCGCTAGCAATGGAGCCTTAGTTGGCAGGGTTCCTTAAGTTTTTTGGGGGGTTAGAGTTATAACATCCCAAATTCTCCCAAACCCTCATTTCAGTAATTGCAATGCCAAACAAAACAGTGAGTTTTATTGGCACTGTGACATTTAGCAATCATACATACAGTGCTACAAGGAAGAAATCAACTAGACAATTATGTTACAAACATGGCTTGCATTCTAGTGCATGCCTTAAAAGCAAAATTTTTAAGCTGTAAGTCATTCTTTCTTTTACTTTATATTACCCAATTCCATATGGACAGGCATCACATATTCCTTAGACTGGCACATCTTGTATACTTTCTATTGGTTTAAGGCAACAGTGATCTAGACCACAGCTGACTGTTGCTATCAGTGCATGCTTTCCTGACATGAAGATTAGGATCCTAACAACTTTTGCTTCATTTCACCCAATAACAAACTTTAATAATAATCCACATTTTCTGAGGATCTTTTTCATGAACATACCCAATACTACCAGTTTCTCTATTGGTTGGGTTTCCTTGATTGACAGCAAAATCTCATTTTAAAAGGAAAAGAAACCACTGGTGGCAAAGAACCTGGAAAGAACACATATCAGGCCACCTCTAGCAAGCAGAACAGCAGGAAGTTACGCACCATCTTTGAATTGTGGCCAAAAGATGTTCATATCATCTCCCTCCTGTGTACCAAGGAAAGTATGTGATTGGATTAAAGTGAACCCTGTACAACCGCTAACACGAGCAAAACCTTATGGAATGACATCAAAGTGGGTCAAAGTGGCTCAGCAAAGAAATTTGTGTAAAATTGTGTTTGTGTTATTTGTATTGCAAAGAAAAATATCTAATGTATATGCATTTTCATAATTTTAACTTTATAGTTTATATATTTAAAACTACAGTATTATGTAGTTACAGAAATTAAATTTTCAATTAGTAAACTACACTTTCTATGAGTATAGAGATATCTTATTCTGCATAATCATCTCTTGAACCAATTTTCCATAATTTAACAGTTTACTAGTGTTGGACATTATAGCTGTTCCAAGTATTTTACAATTCTATAATAAATGTGCTTATGTGTGTATATTTCTGCACTTGTACCTTTTAAGAAGATAAATGCCTAGATGTAGAATTGTGACAATAATTAATTACATTTACAGTGTTGACAGTTAACACCACATTGCCCTCTAAAGTGGTTTTCCAACAATTTAGCCTCCCAATGTATAAAAACATCATTTCTCACATCTGCAACAGTACTGGATACAGTGTTGTCTAGAAGTTAATTTGTTCTAGAATGCTGTTAGAGAAACAATTTGTTTGAAAACCGAATCATTGTCATACTCGCACATTCTCTCCTATGTCACCTGAGGGAAGTGTGACCCATCATACAGGTATCAGCATGAAAGGGTTGTAAGGTCAAGAACAGAACTTTTGTTCAACAACTGAGACACTTTTTCCATGAACAACATGGCTGAGAACCGAATTACTCAAGATGGGAGATGCTTGAGAACTTTGGTTTGAATGTATTAGTCACCCTGTACATTCACATGGGTTGGATGTTGTTAGTGAGGACTTTTAAATTTTGCACTTACATTAAGGACTTTATTTGATTGTTTTAAGTTCTTCATGCTGCTAGCTGGTATGCTTTGCCAGACTGTGTATCTTAGCTTATCCTTGCTGGTTTCCAACAGCACTTTCGATGAGGGCTACATCCTTCATGGTATACATTTGAACTATCTTTCAGCTTGTCCTGTACCTGTTAACGTTGCATACAGTGTCTTATACCATGGAAAAGGTTTAAATTTTTTACATGGTCCTACATGTCACTTTTCTTTGTGGCTCCTAAACTCTGTGTTCTGTTTACCAAAGTCTTTCTCAACCCAAAATGGTAGAAATATTCTACATTCTGCTCCTGAATCTTCATATCGTGTCTCCTGTTACATCTTTAATCCACAGTTAATGCAATTGTCTGTAAGGGATAACATGCGGATCTGATTTTATTTCTAGTTAGAGAACTACTTGTCAAACAACATTTAAATAATTCATCCCTCCCAATGACACATCAAAAATAACATTTTTGTAATATCCTAAATTCATGGGTATGTGTCTTTTTCAAAAATTTCTTTGAGATGCCTGCCCAGTTACTATCCTATGTGAATTTCAGAAGAAAACAGTCAGTGCAGAAATATCATACAAAGATTGTGACTGCAATTGAGTGAACGTACAGACATCTATACAATGTCGAAACTTCCATCTAAAAATCTATGTAGATCTCCATTTAAACCAAATCTCTGTTCTTCTTCAATAGAGGGTAATAATTTCCCTTCTATACATAACTGTGAGTAAATTCATCTGTAATTTCATTTTATTCTGGGGTTGACATCACAGGTGAATTAGCCTCTTGACAAAAATGTAATATTTCAAATACATTTTTCTAAACTTTGTAACAGCTTAATTACTGGCAACTTAAAAAGGGGCTATATTTCTCTATTTATTTACTTTTAAATAGTAATATTCTTTTGTTTTCCTGGACTAAATATTCATTTTCCCCAGCAAATTCTAATTCATTGGTTCTCGTCTTATCCAGAGCTCCAGACACAACCTATAACATATACTATGCATCAGGTCATACTGAACTTCCTCACCAACAGAAAAGCATAGCCTCAGACTCATGAGGAACCCACTCTTTAACTGTGTTACAAATCCAAGCTTTAAATATACCAATGCTAATCCTCATCATCCATCAAAGGTGGCATTTGAGTTCCAAAGCTGTTATGATATCCTGGCACTGATATACTGCTTTCCAGAGTTTACTGTTTAATTAAAACAGACTCTTAAGAATACTGACACAATGTTAAACAAGCACTAAAGAGTCAGGTGCTACGCTAAGCACTTTACATGCGTTGACTAGTTTAAAATTTCTTAACAGGCTCTGGCTGGTGTGGCTCAGTGGACTGAGTGCCGGCCTGTGAACCAAAGGGTTGCAGGTTTGATTCCCAGTCAGGGCACATGCCTGGGTTGTGGGCCAGGTCCCCTGTAGGGGGCACATGAGAGGCAAGTACACATTGTTGTTTCTCTCCCTCTTTCTTCTTCCCTTTCCCTCTAAAAATAAGTAAATAAATAATATTTAAAAATAGAATTTCTTAACAGGGTTTTAGGAGAAAAGTAATATTCTTACATTTACATTTTAAAAATAACACTGTGGTGGTAGTGTGAACAATGAATTTCAAGGAAACAAAAGAGGATGCAAGGAAACCAGTTCTTATACAATTGGAATAGTCCAGGAAAAAGGACTCTGTTTTAGACTAGGGCAATGGGAACTGAAAGAAGTGGATGAATTCCAAAAATATTTAGCAGATATATCCACAGGACTCGGTGGTGTAAGGGACGAGGGAAAGCTGGCTGCCTGAGCAGACTCTGCAGCATGAATTTTCTGATGCTGAGCAAGGCATGCACTTTGTCTGAAGACATTTCCACATTCCTTACATTCATAAGATCTCTCTCCAGTATGGACTCTTCTATGTAGGTTAAGGTGTCCAATCTGGCTAAAGGTTTTCCTACATTCCTGACATTTATACGGTTTCTCTCCTGAATGAATTCTGTGATGAACAGTAAGGGACTGACGATGGCTAAAGGCTTTGCCACATGCACTACACTCGTAAGGCTTCTCACCAGTGTGACATCTTTGATGACAAATAAGGGATGACTTTGTCCTAAATGCCTTCTCACAGTCAACACATCCATAGGGCCTTTGGCCAGTATGAAGTCTCTGATGCTGAGTGCGGGATGAACTATCAGTAAAAGCTTTTCCACATTCAGTACATTGATAGGGTTTCTCTCCAGTATGAACTCTCTGATGTTGAATGAGGCGGGTAGTCTGGCTGAAGGCTTTACCACATTCACTACACTCGTAGGGTTTCTCTCCTGTATGAATTTTATAATGTTGTACAAGGTGTGCCCTCTGGTTGAAAGATTTACCACATTCCTTGCATGCATAGGGCTTCTCCCCAGTATGAATTCTCTGATGAGTGGCCAGCTGTGAACTGATGCTGAAAGCTTTCCCACATTCCTTACATTCATAGGGTTTTTCACCAGTATGTGTTCTCAGATGACTAGCAAGGTGTATACTCTGCCTAAAGCCTTTCCCACACTCCCTGCACTCAAAAGGCTTCTCTCCAGAATGCACTCTTTGATGTTGAGTGAGTGACGCGTGATGGCTAAAGGCCTTCCCACAGACATCACATTTGTAAGGTTTCTCTCCTGTGTGAATTCTCTGATGTACAATAAGGGATGAGCCATAGCTGAAGGTTTTCCCACACACATCACATTTGTAGGGCTTTTCTCCAGTATGAATTCTCCTATGTTGAATAAGGCCTACGTGATCACTGAAGGCTTTCCCACAGTTGACGCATTCAAAGGGTTTCTCCCCAGTGTGATAATATCTCCAGTGACGAATAAGGGACGTGTTCTGCCTGAAGGCTTTCCCACATTCAACACATTCATAGGGTCTTTTGCCAGTGTGACATCTCTGATGTCGGGCAAAGGAGGAGCCATCGCTGAATGCCTTTCCACATTCCTTACATTCATAGGGCTTCTCTCCAGTATGAATTCTCCGATGCTGAGCAAGGTGTGCAGGCTGGCTGAAGGCTTTTCTACATTCCTTACATTTATATGGTTTTTCTCCAGTATGAATTCTTTGATGTTGAATAAGATGTACATTTTGGCTGAAGGCTTTCCTACATTCTTTACATTCGAAGAGTTTCTCTCCGGTATGTGTTCGGCGATGTTGAGCAAGGTGTTGACTCTGGTTGAAGGCTTTTCCGCATTCTTTACATTCATACGGCTTTTCACCAGTATGAATTCTTTGATGAACAGTAAGGGACGACCTCTGGGTGAAGGTTTTCTCACATTCGTTACATTTGAAAAGCTTCTTTCCTCCATAGACTCTTTTGTGTTTCTTTATCATGGAATTTTTGGAAAAACTTTTTATATCAGACCTGTGATTAAAAACATTCTCTCCTGCATAATCTAGATGGACAAATTTCCCAGATTTGTTGTATTTGTGGTCTATTTCATAAGTAAGGGGTTTTTTGTAAGTGAGTGTTTCTTGTCTGATAAATGACTCTTGACCTACCAGGTGCCTCTCAAAAAAATCTGTAGCTTTCCAGTTTTCTCCAAAAATGCAATGCTCAAGTCCATAGCTTGTAATGCTCTCCATTAACACATCATCATACATGCATGGCTTCAGAGATAATTCTTGTGTCTCATATCTAGATTCCCAATCTGAAAGACAATAAAAAGGCAAATGTTTCCTTTCATGGACTATAACAAAGGAAATATTTAACATGGAACAGGTGATTCAAATATAATGAATCCCACAAAACGTATTATGTACGGGCATGTCAACTGAAAAATATGCAAGAAGACCCCGGAGACTGAAAGATCATAGAGGAATGTGAAACAGGTGATTCAGAAAATTAAATGTAACATAATGAGGTAAGTTACCTTCCTCAATTCTCTACTTCTAATTGATTTGCATAATAGCTTAATTATTTTAAAATATGAATATCATCACAAAAACATTCCTACTGATGTTTGAAAACCTCATTCACAACAACCACAAAAATCTTATGCTTTGTGATGTCCCTTGGGGTTTAGGTGAACTCCTGGAGTTATCTTTTCATACACAGAAAATAGTATCCCTGTGAACCATGTCTATGTGCTTCAATACAGTGCATTCTGCATTTCTCACAAATCTTCAACTTGATGTGACATATTAAGGAATTTTTTCATTCATCTTTTCACTTTCTTTTTTTTTCTTAGATTTTCCTTATTTACTTTTGTTTTTTTATCTTTTATTTTGATTTTTTTTGTTTAAAAAATTATTTAATTTTAGAGAGGGGAAGGGAAGGAGAAAGACAGGGAGAGAAACATCAATGTGTGGTTGCCTCTCACACACCCCCTACAGAGGACCTGGCTCACAACCTAAGCATGTGCCCTGACTGGGAATTGAACCAATGGCCCTTTTGTTCGCAAGCCAGCACTCAATCCACTGAGCCACACCAGCCAGGGCCATCTTTTCACTTTCACTAGTCCAGGAAAGGTGTCATTTCTCAGGCCACATCTTAACAGGATTTCACCATGTGTGCTTCTGAAGATACTAGTTTTATAATAATATGTAGGTTACCATCATTTTTTTTTAATTTGTTTGTTTGTTTGTTTGTTTTTAGAGAGAGGGGAAGGGAGGGAGAAAGAGAGGGAGAGAAATGTAAATGTGTGTTTGCCTCTCATGTGGTCCCTACTGGGGACGTGGCTTGCAACCCAGGCATATACCTTGACTAGGAATTGAACCACTGGCCTTTTGGTTCACAGCCCATGCTCAATCCACTGAGCTACACCAGCCAGGGAGGGCATCACTATTATGAATTTCATTTTTTTACCTGACACATAAGTATCTTTCTTGCCTTGTCATCTAGACAATTTTTTAAATTGATTTTAGAGAGAGAGAAGAGAGAAGGAAAGAGAGAAACAGTGATTTGTTGTTCCACTTATTTATGCATTCATTGGTTGATTCTGGTATGTGCCCTGACCAGGCATCAAACCCACAACCTTGGCACATCGGACAATCTTCTAACCAACTGAGCTACCCAGCCAGGCCTAGACGATATCTTGAAAAAGGAGTAAATGTGCATAAACAGTAGATTCATTTGGTCTCCAAGGCTTAGAAACTCCTATTTTACCTTAACATACCTATAACATACTTGAAACACACCTTAGTACCTGGCATAGTTTAGAAAACTCTGGACTAACTTATAATGGAAAAGCTAAAAAGTAAGAGAGATGAGGTTGGAGAAGTAGAAAATTGCTCATCACATATGGCCTGATAGAGTTTGCATTTTTCTTATTTGTAATGGGAAACCAAAGAAAGATTTAAAGAATAAAATTGCAAGTAGCAACTAATTTTGGATTAAGAAACATTTGAGAAACCAAGAAGCTTATATATGTCTCTATGACAAAATGAAAGAGGAGATTGCAAGGAGCTAAAGATTTTTGCAAAATGAGTTATTACACAGGACAGCAAGTAGAAGAGATTTGAATAACCCGTGCTAAGGAGTAATATTTCAACCATCCCCCAGGGCCTGGAAGGCTTGAGGAGACTTCTAAGAGGCATAAATGAAGAGGTATCACCTTTGAAAATGGCTGAGCTGTTACCTAGAAAGGTTTCCCCTACCTAGTTGTCCCACGCTCACCTGGGAATGGGCTTGTCATCACACTCTTCACGTCCCAAGGCTCCTTCCCTTGCTCCAATAAGGAGATCACATATGGCTTAGAGATGCAAAGTCCTGCATGCAAAAAAAGCCATAAAAATTGGCTATGTTTTGGGTATTTCAGACTGAAAGCCAGTTCCTTAATGCTGACAAAACAACAGGATAGGAATGATTAGGGAAAGGGGTACAGCACATTTTTAGGGCATACTACCTAAAGCTCCAGCTGTAGTCTAGTGGGACTGCCAGCAGTGAACTCTGTAAAAGTTAGACCATTTTCTAAGGAGTCAGGGGCAGAAATTTAGTCCAGCATTTTTAGAGGATCATCTCATAGCAGTAAATGAACATTGGAAAGAACCTCTAATGGCCGTTTGAAATTTCAGTTAAGTTAAGTGCTTTAAAAAAAATCAATACTCTTCCAAGAATGTAACAGAATCTTCAGTCTCTACAATATGTTATATTATTTATAGCATCTGGGATAAAATCCAAAACAGCAGACGTAAGAAGAAAGAGGAAAAAGTGCATCATACTCAGAAAAAAAGGCAATCAGTGGAGATCCAAGAACTAGCAGACTGGGAATTTACAACAGCTGTTATGTCCTGGCTGGTATGGCTCAGTGGATTGAACACCAGACTGTGAACCAAAAGGTCACTGGTTCAATTCCCGGTCAGGGCATATGCCTGGGTTGTAGGCCATGTTGCCAGTTGGGGGAGTGCAAGAGGCAACCAACCAATCAATGTTTTTCTCCTTCTCTTTCTTCCTCCATTCCCCTCTCTCAAAAAATAAATAAATACAATCTTTAAAAACATGCAGGTATTGTATCTATATTTAATAATATAAAAAATTCTTAGCAGAGAAATAGAAACTATAAAAAAGAATCACATGGAAAATTTAGAATTAAAAAATACAGTATTTGGCCCTGGCTGGTGTGGCTCAGGAGAATGAGTGCCAGCTGGCCTGTGAACCAAAAGGTTGCTGGTTTGATTCCCAGTCAGGGCACATACCTGGGTTGTGGGCCAGGTCCCCAGTGGGGGATGTGTGAGAGGCAACCAATTGATTATCTCTCGTACATCAATGTTTCTCTCTTTCTCCCTCTGTCCCGCTCTCTAAAAATAAATAAATAAAAAAAATCTAAAAATACAACAAAAATAAAAACAAATTGCATAGGATAAAATTCAACACCAATGCATAATTTTTACTTATTTATTTATTCTTTAAAGATTTTATTTCTTTATCTTTAGAGGGTAAGGGAAGAAGAGAGGGAGAGAAATATCAAGGTATGGTTGCCTCTCGTGTATCCCCTGCTGGGAAGAACTGGCCTGCAACCCAGGCATGTGCCCTGACTGGGAATCGAACCGCGGTTGTTTGGTTCGCAAGCCCGCACTCATTCCACTGAGCTACCCAGCTAGGGCCAATTCATAATTTTTAAAAATCCCTTATATAAAAAAAAAAGTACAGTATTTGAAGTTTTAAAATTTACTACATGGGCTTAACAAGATATTAAAGAGGATAAGGAAATAAATGATCTAATTTCAAAAACAGAAATATTTTAAAAAGTAAAAACTCCTTAGTTTCTTGGGTACGATATCAAACATATTTGTAATCAAAGTCCCAGAAGAAGACAGCTGAGAAAATATTTTAAAAATATAATGGCCAAAAATTTCTCAATTTTAATAAAAGACATAAATCCAGTTTCAGATGCTCAGTGAGTCATAAGTGGGATACAAGGACCCTCTAGGGAACAGAAAGCTAGTCTACCCAATGAGTTGGCCCCAGGCCTGAGAAGTATCCATGTTAGTTTCCCTGATTACAAGTGAAGCCATGTTCACAGTTTGTGCTTTAGTGGTTCACTTGTTACATGCTGATAAAAACATACAAATTTCAAAATTGATATTCTAAATTTATAGTAATCCAGCTACATTCTTGGTCAACTTTGTTACTGCCTGGTGGTGATAACAATACTGTAGGGAACAAGGGAGAACAGGAGACCAATAACAGTCACATTATTGCCTGTGGTCCCAACTGCTTAAAAATCATATCCATGGAATATATGATAGATAGTCAAATTCATTAAGTCTGAAATTTCCATTAGTCCCTAAACATCCATTTTCTTCCTATTCTGACCTACACAATATAAAAAATTTTATTCATAACTAGAAATGTAAAGAGCCCCTAAGAATCAATTCTGAATTATGCACAGAAGAAAAGGTCCTCACCCAATGATACCAGGCTCTGATAGTTCTCCAACATCATACTCCTATATAAACTCCTTTGAGCGGAGTTCAGCCAGTCCCATTCCTCCTGGGAAAAGTCTATTGCCACATCCTTGAATGTCACCAAGTTCTGAAATGACACAAATACATTCTGGATTAAGCAATGTTCATGTCCACACATGACTCCAAGCTAAAGTGTTAAGCTGTCCCTACATTATGTTAGAAATAGACCCAGAGAGGAAGACAGACACAAGCTTCAACCTAAGATAGCGCTAACTGAACAGTTGAACTGCATTGTGTACAACTGTACTAACCCATTTCTCATCACTGGGAAATATCGACAGGTGGCCGCAGGGCAGTAAACCAAGGCTTCAAGGCAGGACCTACACCTATGGTGGAACTTCAAAAACAGCAACAAAAAGAATATCTAAACTGATGCTTTGCAAATGGTACACTACAGGATTTAGTGTTCAGGTGAGAACAGCACTGAATTGATGTAGGTGATTTTTTTTCTTACACACTTAGAATGATAAATATATTTAGAATGCAATTTTTTAAAAATCATCACCTGAGGACATGTTTGTATTGCTTTTAGAGAGAGAGAAAGGGCAAGAGAAACATCAATGGGTTGCCTCCCATACACACCCTGACTGGGGATGGAACTCACAGCCTCTTGATACACTGGGTAACACCCCAACCAACTGAGCCACCAGGCCAGGGCCTAGAATGCAATTTCTTATGCTGTGTCACACCAGAGTAAGCTGGGAAGCAATATGAGGAATCGCCCAGCATTAAACATTGGGATAAACATTGATCAGGTGCCTCCCATACGCTCATAAACTGGGGCTTGAACCTGCAACCTAGGTATGTGCCCTGACCAGGAATTGAAGCTGCAACCTTTTGGTGCATGGGATGATATTCCAACCAATTGAGTAACCTGGCCAGGGCGAAATGTGTATTTTTGTACTACAAGATTAAAAATAAGTAAAACTGAAATTAGCCCAGCAACAAAATCACATACATGCAGGAATTTAATGCAACATGTAGGTGTCAAGTCAAATCAGTGAGAAAGAGATCATTCGAGAACAGCTAGTGGGTCAACTGGACAGGCAACTGGAAAGAAATGCAACTCTGCCTTACTTATCATGATAGGTTACATATTTACTGAAACTATTTTTTAAAAGATTTTATTTATCTATTTTTTAGAGAGAGGGGAAGGAGAAAGAGAGGGAAAGAAACATCAGTGTGTGGTTGCCTCTCGAGCGCCCCCTACTGTGGACCTGGCCTGCAACCCAGGCATATGCCAGACTGGGAATTGAACCAGCGACCCTTTGGTTTGCAGGCTGGCACTCAATCCACTGAGCCACACCAGACAGGACCATTTACTGTAACAATTTAATGTAAACTCAATTTAAGGTAATTTGGAGCCTTGTCCTCATAGAAAAAAATCACAAAAATCAACTCTCAATTTATCAGAAACTTAGCTGTGACGGGTAAAACAC